>VXAK01008975.1:5712-20849 GCA_013399435.1 Arenaria interpres
CCACCAAAAAGATTTCACCCCAATAACCCAATCACCCCAGCTTCTAGGATTCTACTAGAAGAGCAAATAATAGTTTCTAAAAGACTATTAGGATCCCCTTGGTCTTTTAAAATCTCAGAAAATCTTAGGCAGGACAAGTTATTGCTATAAAAAAAGACTTTTTAAAATGCAAATAACTGTAAGATTCTTCAGCGCAGTGTATATTAGATACACTAATCTCAATATAATACAGTGGGATCCAACCCAGTAAGCATTTTACTGGGAATTACCTTTTTTTCCAGGCCAGCTAGAAGAAATCAAACTGGCAGGACTGGAATAATGCTGTGAACTTTTCTCATTATGGCTTCCTTTCGCTGTTAAACACGCAGAAAACTTAAATGACACAACTCAGAACCTCAGCCTACCCTGCAAATTCATCTGTAAAACAACATCATCACAAAAAAGAGTTATTTCTCTACAGGTTTCCTCAAATATTTCCTCCTCTCTATCATAACGGATTTGTAAGATCGACAGTTTTAAAAGCTGGAAGGTTCCACCAAAAAATTAAAGTTTAATTCCCCGACTTGAAGACCACTATCAAACCGTACCGTTTCCAAAGAGCTCATAGAATCATAGAGTTAGAATCATAGAGTTGTCTCGGTTGGAAGGGACCTTTCAGATCATCTAATCCAACCATCAACCTAACTCTGATAAAAACCATGTCTCTAAGCACTATGTCAACCCGTCTTTTAAATCCCTCCAGGGATGGGGCCTCAACCACTTCCCTGGGCAGCCCAATCCGATGTGCAATAACCCCTTCCGTGGAAAAATTGTTCCTAATCTCCAATCTGAACCTCCCCTGGTGCAACTTGAGGCCGTTTCCTCTTGTCCCATCACCTGTGACTTGGGAGAAGAGACCGACCCCCCTGGCTACACCTTCCTTTCAGGGAGTTGGAGAGAGCGAGAAGGTCTCTCCTCAGCCTCCTTGTCTCCAGCCTCAGCCTCCTCTTCTCCAGCCTCAGCCTCCTTTTCTCATGTGGAGCAATAAATTTGAACGGGCCATTCATGATAATTAAAGATGGGAGAACGGGACCTTCTACCCCCAAACGGCAGTTCTCCCTTGCGTGGAAGTATCTTTGTGACGATCTAGATTCCCTGGAATAGGTAACAAGACTTGAATAAACTTTCGTTCTAAGGCCACGATTCCTTGCTAATTTGCATCACGTTAATTTATTCACCCATTCTGCCAAGCATCCATTCTGTATCGCACAATTTCCTGGATGACAGAAGTGTAACGAGACATCGTTAATGATTTCCTCCCCCTGCAAAGTGGTTGTCGTCCAAGTCAACTTCCCCCCCCCAGAGTGGTTGTCCAAGTCAACAGACACGAAGTGGTCAAGGGAAGAGAGAACCATCTTGTCCAAAGCTGAGCTTTCACAGTGGCTTATATTTAGATATTAAAAACCTATTTAAGTCAGGTCAGCAATCAAAAAAAGGTATTTTTAAGGAGTCCTGTGCCATGATACACAGAGCGGAAGATAACATGGTGCTACCACCCTGCTTCGTGTGAGAAGACCCTGAGACAGACAGAAGCAACAGTTTGTCCAAGACCCCTCCGTGGTTGACACTGATCCAATCTCTCTCAAAATAAAGCCGGGAGTCTGTCCATCTGGGAAATCTCCATAATTCGTGAGCTCGAGTGTCCCAAGCTCTGACCACTTCTAATGGCACGCAGGGCTTTCGACTGCTCACGCCAGATGGGGGACCAGGGTATTACTGTCCCCATCAGGTGCCTGCTTGGAATCCCCAGCAGGTTCAACCGGGTTTAAACCAAGTTCAATGATATTTCCATGTTGGAAACAGCTGATATCAGCCTAAAACCTCACCTCCATATGTTACAGACAGGCAAAACCAGGCGAGCCCACATGGAGAGCTCTTCTCTCTGTGGATCCAGCTCAAGCAGCATTTTAATACGTTTGACGACAACTACACTCAACGCACAGTGACAAAAGATGTTTCACCCATTTAAAAATTAACTTCATTATATTTATATCGCTAAGTCATACCAGCAAGAGGACGTTTGCTGCTAATATTCTCTTTTCCCTTGTTGTCTCCCCCCCTTTTGTCACAGCCTTTCCTACTAATTGCAATGACACCTCCCAATTTTGGAATGGCTGATCAGCTTATAAGCTTCTCCACAGCTTAACTAGGTCAACAAGCTACTAATAAGGCCAGCATATGTTTCTTTTATTTACCTCTATCGAGATCTTTATAAATTGCTTCTGGCTCCCAAGAAAAGCCACTCCACGGATTGGGGAACCTCTGTATGTGTAAGTAGTAAAGGTGACAGTGGAGGATGAAGAGCACAAAAAGCACCTGCAAATAGCCTAGTGTTTGTGAACAGCTCATGAAAGAGGAAGCCAAAGCTAGCCACGGTTGACCAGTTGACTCAAAAACTTCTCCAGGTATCCTGTTGTGCACACAACCTCCACTCCTGAGAGGCCGCAGATTAAAAGTGAAGTTCAGACTCAGTGCTTGGAGGTGTTTGATCTTCCATTCCCACAACATCCTCCTTCAAACATGGCCTGAACACAAGAATAACCTTTTCCTGAAAAATCCTTACTTTTCACTCTACTTGGACTTCTAATAAAATGTCACATCTAATAAAAAATGTCATTATCACTTCTGTAACATACTGCACTGCATAGGGGTAAAATAAATCTCATTATAAAGCAGTGTCTCGGAAATAGAATATAATTTTATACCACAGAATGGTTTGGGTTGGAAAGGATCTTAAAGACCACCCACTTCCAACCCCCTGCCATGGGCAGGGACACCTCCCACCAGACCAGGTTGCTCCAAGCCCCATCCAGCCTGGCCTTGAAACCCTCCAGGGATGGGGCCACCACAGCTTCTCGGGGCAACCTGGGCCAGGCTCTCACCACCCTCACGGCGAAGACTCTCTTCCTGAGATCTCATCTCGATCTCCCCTCTTTCAGTTTGAAGCCATTATCCCTTGTCCTATCACTACATGTCCTTGTAAAAAGCCCCTCTCCAGCTTTCCTGTAGGCCCCCTTCAGTTACTGCAAAGCTGCTATAAGGTCTCCCCAGAGCTTTCTCTTAGTTAATAAATGTTGTCTCCTCTAAACTGCAATTCTACAACACTATTTCAGAGTTAAGAAGCACTAAAATATCTTTGAGGTCTTTATTCTTCCATTTGAGGCTACGTCAACCCGTCAGTTCTGTGGCCTTCCACGAAACGAATTTATTTCTAAAATCTAAGACGTACAGCACATGGTAATAATCACCAAAGCAAAGGACATGGGGGAAAAAAATTAACACAAATATGGCAAATTAACAAATTCACCAGCCACACGGCAACAAAAGTTTGCTGAGATGAACAAGTCATTTTTTAGTTCTTTAAAGCTAACACCAAAAATCAAACAGGCTGGTTGAGTTGCAGATAATTCACCCAAAGTCAAAGCCACAGAAGGATGCTTTTCCCTTGTTTCTTTCAGCGAAATGATGTTTGCATGAAAATATTCAGGAATGGGAATTACCAAAAGCCACTGTTTGTGTCAAGAGGTCCCCCTGAAGTACAGAATCGGAGTGTTGGGCTGCGGGACATCCTGAAGACTCGTGATCCACACTAGGAGCACGGCCAACGAAATCCAACACCAGCCTGACGTTAAAAACCCCTCTTGTTCAGAAGATAGTCATATTGTCGCAATCACTTTCATTACGGTAATTCCCTTCCAGCACAATTACAATTCCCAGTGATGCAAAAGAGGGGAAAAAAATTACCTATTATTCTTGAAACGCTCAGACTGAAGATATTTATATGTCACCATCAGAAAGAGGGATTTGTGACTTTGCTCCTTCCAATATCTGCAGACATCACTGGCTCAGTGAAACTGTTCATTACCCTCAGTTCTTTTCTTTTTTCCTTTCTTTTGTTATAAAAAAGGAAAAGACAAGCCAATGCTCAGAGGGTTCAGTATTTAACAGCTCTGGCCACAGGACATTAATTTTAAGAACCTCCTTCAGATGTTGATCTTTTATTATTATATAAATTGACTCATGAAATCTCTTGACGAACACCGGTGTGAGAGCGGCAGCCGCCGCTTTTCCCTGGGGTTTGCCATTATGAACACTCCTCTGTTATGATGAAGAGATGGGTAAACCGAGATTTAATTTAATGGTCCAATTAAGATTTGAACCCAGAATATAAAAGATGTGCCTACTGATCGTTCTTACGGGGGCGTTGAAGCCCACCCGATGCAAACCCGCGTGTTTCAAAGCATCCTGGGAGCCGACCCGCTCTAAGCAACAGGAATCCCTTGTTATGGCAGCACCGAGGGAGAAGTAATAAAGGAAGAAGGAATTAGTTTTCATATTATGTGGTAATAAAGGCGTAAGTTGGCTCTTATCCTATAGCTCTATCACTGACATCTTAGTTGCATTATTTTGTGTTTTTATCGGAAAGTTGACATTTCCAAAATAAGACTTTTCTAACCGAAGGTTTCAGAGGGTCAAAAGGTTCCAACTCCTAAATTTGGAACAAATTTAGGACATTTTCTGTCCTAATGGCCCTAATTTAACAACATTCATTCCCTTGCTGCAAGAAAGAAGCCAGAAAGATGAGTTTAACACAACTATCGCACACTCTATTCACCTAATTCCTTTTGCTCGACTCAGACGTCTCCTATAAAGCGTGAAATGCCTACGAAGCTAAAATTTTACCATTTAAAAAATCACAATTCTGTTCCTATACTTAAGTTTTCAAATGAGAATTAAATTAGAAACCAAACAGCTTTGAAGCATTCACGCAGCAACCTGGCTTTTGGGGTTGTCTTATTTCAAGTTTTTCTCCTTACGAAGTGCCTTTGATTTGGGGAACTCCATTTCACTGGTTTTTCTGTACCAACTGTCCCATCGCTCTTCTCCGCTGAAAGAAGAAGCTGTATGTTAAAGAGCTTTCCCTCAAAGCACCTTGGACATCAAAGAAAGGAAAAAAAATAGGCAGGAAAAGCAGAATATTCAGAGCGTGAAGCCAGTTGGGAGAGAAATTTGTTTATCTTCCTACGTGAGCAGCCTAATGAGTTTCCAGCCAGCAATTACATCTCGTTATTGTCACAGTTCAAAAGTTTTACGAAGCAATTGGTAAACTCTAATTTCACCACGTTCACGCACGAAAAAGTTGAGATTTTTCAGCTGAACATGGCCCCTAATAAGCAGGTCAGATCTCACGTCTCACTGCTGCATAAACCTTCTTCTTCTTTGCTGAATACATATATTTGATTATTTGAATAAGCAAATGCCTGGCAAACTCAAAAGGTCTTCTGCTCTACACACAGAGATCCTTGCTGAATGAAGTTTAGGTTTGAAAACACTTCACTAATACATATAAAAGAAATTTAAAAATATTTTCAGTAAATAATTATAGGCCAGGGGAAAAAAGCCATGGTAGCAGACGTAATTAACACACGCATTAGAGTCATCATCGTTTTGCCAAACACAGCAAAATGTGAAAAATTTGATTAGTTTCCTCCTTATCCCTAATTTATAAAAGCAAAAACTGACATAATTTAGGGGAAAGCAGAGGGAAGTAATAAATTTTCTTCTTTTAAGGGCAATACAGGACGAAAATTAACAATAATAACAATTAAACTGTCTATTCACAGCCTATAAAAAGGTAGGGAGAAAGTCAGGAAAAATAAATTATCACCCACTCCATCAAATAACACGGGGGATATTACAAAGACATGAAATTCTATAAAGACAACTGAAAAAGGAAAACATTGCAAGAAAAAAATTAACCATCTAGTCCCACCTCTCTGGGCAGCTTCTTCCAGGGCTCTGCCACCCTCAAAGGAAAGAAGTTCCTCCTCATGTTGAGATGGAACTTCTTATGGTCAAGTTTGTGTCCGTTCCCTCTTGTCCTGTCCCACCACTGAAAAAAGCCTGGCCCCATCCTCCTGACACCCACCCTTGAAGTATTTATAGGTGTTGATCAGATCGTGTACTCTTACTCTTAAATAACTGCTGTGAATATTTTCACTACAGAAAATCCCATCCCCTAAGAGGCAACAGTAGTAGAAAAACTTAAATACTAACTAGAAAACCTTAAAACAAATGGTTTTACGGCTAGGGAGGTGAAACTTCCCAAATACTGCAGCACATGCAAAAATGGATGGGAGTTTTTCTTAGTAGCTTATGAAACATAATTGACTCTAGAAAATGATGAAGGCACTGTTGAGTGAAAAGAGAAAGGAGGGCTGCAGTCTCTTCTCAGATAAAGGAAGGGAGTCTTGGGGAACCATAGGGATCCTTCACTACCGACACATCTATATTTAAACACATTAATTATAACTCTATTTTTAATAAAAGTTAAGACCCAGTATTGAACTTCTCCAGTGCCCAGCATCACACTCCAGAATATCCTTCAGCACTCGCCACCATCAGCCTCAAGGATCACTGACCAGTGAGAATCATGGAATGATTTGGGTCAGAAGGGACCTTAAAGACCATTCAGTTCCAAACCCTCTACCCTTGGCAGGGACACCTCCCACCAGACCAGGTTGCTCCAAGCCCCCTCCAACCTGGCCTTGAACCCCTCCAGGGATGGGGCAGCCACAGCTTCTCTGGGCAACCTGGGCCAGGCTCTCACCACCCTCACAGCAAAGAAGTTCTTCCCCACATCTCATCTCAATCTCCCCTCTTCCAGTGTCAAACCCTTCCCCCTCATCCTATGGCTCCCCTCCCTGATCCAGAGTCCCTCCCCATCTCTCCTGGAGCCCCTTGAGGGACTGGAAGGGGCTCTGAGTTCTCCCCAGAGCCTTCTCTTCTCCAGGCTGAACCCCCCAACTCTCTCATCCTGTCCTCACAGCAGAAGGGCTCCAGCCCTCGCAGCATCTTCGTGGCCTCCTCTGGATTTGTTCCAGCAGGTCCACCTCCTTTTTGTGCTGAGGACTCCAAAGGTGGACACAGTATTCCAGGTGGGGTCTCACCAGAGTGGAGGAGAAGTTGGGTTCCTATCTATCTCTACTTCTTCCAGGCAGCAGGAGAATCAGTACGACCGACTGTAGGTCTCATGCTTTGCTCTCCTAACAAGTACAGCAGGACTACAACGACACTCAAGTAGAACACACCGCACGCCACAGCACGCACAAGTCTCTGACCTGTATCCCTTTTAAACACAACTTTTTTCCTGACTCCACTCGGCTCCTGTGAACATTAGGACGATGACAGAAACCTCTTTCTTCATATCATTCCCTGAATCCCACTGAACTCTCTACAGCAGCCAAAGAAATCAATAAAATATGATATTGATATAATTATGTGCCATCTTTAAGTCATCTAAGGGGGAGAAGTGATTTTAGGGGCGCCCACAGACCTGCACGTGAAGAGCTGTGATGAGAACGTAGGAAAAAAAGGAAAATTGGATCGCGTTTCTGGCCCCATAAAGTCATTTAACGTTAAACGTGCGTGTCTAATTACCGAGGTGTATGGCAGCCTCTAGTGGTATCTGCCTGCTTAGAAAATAGCAAACATTCCAACAGAGGAAGCTGCAGGAAAAGCTTTTGCCTTAAGGAATCGCCCTTTAGATATTGATGAGGTCCTCCCTAAGTCTTCTCTTCTCCAGGCTGAACAGCCCCAGGTCTCTCAGCCTTTCCTCAGCAGAGAGATGCTCCAGTCCCTTGATCATCTTTGTAGCCTCCTCTGGACTTTCTCGAGTAGTTCCCTGTCCTTCTTGAACTGGGGAGCCCAGAACTGGACCCAGTGCTTCATTTCCAAGCATCACACATGCTAGAGTGGGCTGGCTGGAGAAAAGCTGAATATCGTTAAAGCTGTTTCTAAGTAGTTAACGAATTTAACACTGATTTGCATTTTGAAGTGACAAATGGAACACCTGCCCTACTAGCTGTTTTGGTGCATGGCTTTACTTTTTTGGTAATTTTACTTCTAGAACAGAAGCAAAGCAAAGGAAAAACCTACCCTCACCACAGGTAACACTCTGCTTCATTGTGTTTTGGGTCTTAGAGACTACACAGCCACCTCTGGCAGTCACTTGTGACAGTAATGACATCAGCACACATCTCATTCGCATCTTTTATAATAATTTAAAGATACTAAAAATGCCTGAAGTGCACCCCAAAGATACAGAGGAGAGCAATATCACCCTTGGCACTATGGCTGATAGAATAGCTGCATGTAATTAAAAACAAACCAGTGCTAACAGCAGATGGAGAAGGGAAGGATGGCAAAGTCAGGGCAGCCTGCAATAGAGGACATCCAACATCAAGGAAATACTGCCCTGGATCTCATTATAAAACATCTATTACATCTATTTTTACTTCCAGCAGCTGCTCCTGATAATTTTACACAAATCTGTCAATTTTCATGCTCGCTGGAACGCGATACAAATTACCCCACGTTACGAAGTTGTATTTTACTGAGCTCTTAAGTAAACCATATTGAATATTCTCAGCTAATTCTTTCATAGAAAATAGTCGCCCGACTTTAAAACAATTGGCAGTCTCTGCTCAGAATAGGATTAGGAAAAAGCCTGCATGGAAATGGAATTACTTCTCACATTAAGGAAGGAATCATTAGTGCATCTGGTGAGGCTTAAATTATGACTGTTGTATTGCTAAGTAGATTTGGAGTTAAGTGTTTCACAGCTACTTAATTTAAAAAACCTATACCCTAAAATACTTTATGTAATATAAAGTACCATCTTCTTTTTAAGCTTTTCCTTCATAGAAAATGCTTTTTCATTATGGATACTGTGATTTCTTCTCTCCGCGGTGCTTGCACTTCGACGGTAGAAACAGAACAGGAATTTAAATATAAATATTCTGCTTTTCTTGAGAACTGAAGCTCTATAAGAAATCTGCCTGTTTTGAGAGGAAATCGGGTTAAAATACTTCCTTTCTGGTGCTTAAACCTGCCAGGGAACCCAAGGTTGTAAAGGTCCTGAGAAGAAAACGCCACCACGCGAGCAGTGAAGTCTTAGGGGAGGCCGACTCTTCAGGACATTTTACAACAGGTCTTTTGATTTATAAGAAAACACGGTCATAGTGACAAATTAAATGCCAGTTTTGGTGGCCATTTTTGCCTATTGTACAGTTTTCTACCCACAGAATAAGATCTTCTTTCCCTGACTCTCCTCTTGTTCTTCTGGTTCTGTTTCATATTTAAAGCCACCTCCTTCATTTGAATTTCCACTATATAATAATATGGAGTGTCTGGCTACAAGAAGGCAGAAGCTTAAAAATAACAGCGTGGAATATCTTTGGACTATGTAAAAATATCCTATTATATACGATAAATATATACCATATTCCCTTTTTGTTTTCCTTCCTCAGTCGATGAGTACGTCCATGTTCTGTACCTATCCTTATACTATTTCCAACCGTAAAAATACAGCTCCAACCCTTCCAGCACCCGATGGTTGGGATAACCAGCATCCTTCTCAGAATCCTACCATAGTGCAGTTGGTTGGAAGCTGGTTATTATTCATAATAATGATAAGATCAGATCCCGTGTGAAGTTCTATCTGCCAAAAGCCATACAGAAACCAACCAATGGTTGCTACCAAGAGCTTGACATCTTTGGAAGAACTAAAGAGTTTCGAATATACCAGTGCCATGTGTTTGCTCAAAGGTCTCTCTATTTGGTATGTAAGAAAATCAGCACAATTATTTCACAACTAAAATTGAGCAGCAACATTAAAGTCACATTTTAACTACGCCTGTCTAAAGCGATGATGAATAAGGCACCCAAACGACCCAGCAGATCGAAGAATGTTGCACCCAAGGAGTGCAAGAGAATTTGTGGGCATTGCACGTCCTTCCTCGGGTCTTGAGATGGGTCTTCACCACCAGGGAGTCAATCTGCCTCCAAGATGCCTTTACAGATGGTGAGAAGGATGGAAGAGGCTGGTGTAGGGAAGAGCCTCCCAGGACAAAAGGTTCCTCACCATTTCCGAGTGGAAAGGCTGAGACGAGATGTGTGTGCAAAGGTACTGAGGTTGCCACTTCTCCACTAACGGTTGCCATCTCTTTCGATGAGCCAGCAGACCCCATGTTTAGCCATTTCATAAGCCAATTAAATCAAAATAAACCAGCTGAGCTTACTTTGAACCAAGGGTTTAAATTTTGACCAGCAGATTTCCATAAACTCAGAGCATTTCAACAAAAGCCAGCTCACGGAGCTAGATGACTACAAGATTATTGAGTGGTGGCAACAGCCAACTGTAACAGGACTAACAAGACAACCTCTTCCTGGCCCGAATATAACCAGAAGAACCCACCTTCCTTTGGTCAGCAGAAACAGCAGTAGAATAACATGGAACAAAATCAGAAACCAGCAACAGGAAAATCAGAAACCGGCTTCAGGAAAAAGCTCTGAAGTGGAAAACAAAAGTATCTCACTAAAAACCAGGCCAAGCTTTTGAACATCAAGGTAGCGCATCTCACACCACGCCAGGATCTACGATTTCAAAGGCCAACTTGTGCAAATGCTTGGAAAACTCAGATTCCACGTCTATGGTCTGAGAAAAGAAGAGAGTGGGTATTTAAGACGAGGTCTATGATACAGAATGGGAAAAGAGCTCAAATTCTCACCCCTCGTTATCGCTAACAAGGGTACGAAAAGCGAGCGACTTGTCCATGCTTTTGCAACCAACCACTTCCAAAAGAGAAGGGGCTCGGCGAGAATTAAACCCTAAAAGAGCAGTGGTTTAACGAACAAGCTGTATCTCTTGTTAACCCAGTCTTTTACAAAATGTAGAGGCACGCAATTACCATTGACTTATTTTTGGCAGGCTGTCTGTACTCGACAAGCACTAATAACAGTTTATTCCAGATCCCATTAAGAAGGACCTTCCCAGTTTCCCTCGGAGCGTGGAGCGGGGCTGGCTGCCAAGAGGAGAAGGATGCCTGAGGCGTCATAACCTGCCTTTACAAAGCCGCTGCAGCAGATAAAAAAAATAATAGGAAGGTCCAACTTCAATATCCACTTATGTTATGGCCCCATTTTAGAATCAGAGCAGATAACTATTTACTATTTCTTTAACTCTTAACTATTTATTACTACACGAAATTTATCAGTCGAGAAGCACGGGGGTAGGTTTTATTGCCCCTATTTTCAGGCATAAAATCAGAAACCGATCACTATGTCTGATTTAACAAATAGATCTTCTGCCAAATATGCAGGAAGAAGTAAAAGCAAGTTGAAAATCCAGTCTGCAAAGTACCTGAGAACCACTAGTGAGAACACCCAGTGCCTTTTTAGAATAATTTCTATACATATGTATAAACATGACTAAAAAACCAACCGTAATTCACACAGATCTCTGAAAACCTTCCATTTTGAAACAGCTACTGAGCCGTTCTGTTAAGAGAATCAAAAGTCAGAAGCTTCTCAGAGAAACTAATATTTTTTGTGCACTCAGAACTATGAAAAGTACAAAGCAAATAAGATTTATTCCGGGATTATTTAGTTACCCCATTATCATTTCAGCTATTTAGTTCACCAGCACCTATTAAAGCAAATAAAATTCAAGTTCCTCTAATCCTGAGTTTCAGCAAAGATGGGTTTGGAGAGAAATCTTTATATTTACCTGATGATCCTCTGAGCCGCGTACTGATGAAGGGAGCGGAACTGCGCTGACATGTTTGCTAAGGCTGCCAGGCAATTTGTATGAAGGTATTTGTCCTGTCAGAAAGGAGAAGAAAGCAAGAAACAAAAAACAAGAGAAGCCACATCAAACTGTCCTTTTGATACAGACTGACACCTACCGCAGGAATCATTCAAAAGACTGAGTAATGTATGTTCCTTTAAAGGACTTGGTCAAAAGCATACAGTAGAAATGCGAAGTGTATGCACTTGGTGATGTTTTAAATGTGTTTTCTTAAAATTTAAGGCTTATAAAAGAGTGTTTCACAGGGATTTCAGTGTATAAGTACACACATATATGTAAATCATAGAATCATTTGGGGTGATGCCTTCATATCTTTAGCATTGTTGATTTACAATGACATCATAGATATAACAAATACTGAAATTCATTCTTTCTCCCTTCCTCCCTCTCTTTTTTGTAGTCTCATGGTAAATTTTTCTGCTTCGTAACTCCTTATTAACTCTTTCAAAGAGTTCTATACATCCCACAAATATAACCACACAATACTTCAGAGTTCTGGTCCCCTTGGTAGCATCCCTCAAAGCATTTAAATGGCCAGACAAGCATTTAAATGATGGCCCTATCAAAGTTCAAGGGTTTTCACAAAACCAAACTTGTCCACTTATCCAATCCAATCGGGATTTATTTCCCTATTCAACTCTAAAATATGAATTTAATTAACATAACTGATTCCAAATCGTAAAATCATAGAATTGTCTAGGTTGGATGGGACCATTCCGATCGTTCAGTCCAACCATCAACCCAACACTGATAAAAACCCATCACTAAACCATGTCTCTAAGCACTATGTCAACCCGTCTTTTAAATACCTCCAGGGATGGTGCCTCAACCACTTCCCTGGGCAGCCCATTCCAATATTTAATTATCCTTTCAGGGTTATCCTACAAATATATTCCAAGAATGGCCTCATGTCTTCCAATTATTTTGATCATAAAAGTGAAATCCTTAAGTTTTCCAATTTAAAATATATGTAAGTATTTTTTTCGGGGGGTGTAATGTAAATTTAATGTAAGAAAAAGTATTTACTTTTATCATAAAAAGGCCTGTGCCTTTAATTGTTGAAAAATATTCAAAAGTATGTCATACCATGGTAACATATTTGAGATAAGGCACAAAATCTTGAAAATTGTTATTAGCAAGATCTTCTTTGCTGTGAGGGTGGTGAGAGCCTGGCCCAGGCTGCCCAGAGAAGCTGTGGCTGCCCCATCGCCGGAGGGGTTCAAGGCCAGGTTGGACGGGGGTTTGAGCAACCTGGTCTGGTGGGAGGTGTCCCTGCTCAAGGCAGGGGGTTGGAATTTGATGACCTTTAAGGTCCCTTCCAACCCAAACTATTCTATGATTCCATGAAGTTCAAAACCACTTGACATTGCACTCAGTTAATAGGGCTGATCTCCCCATTTCCTTCCCCATTCAGATGCCAACTGGTTGCAACAGAATGAAGATCCCACATTCTGTTTGAAACTGAATTCATGCTCTTCCGAGTCAGAAATCCACGCTACGTGCGTAAGTGCTACACGTGACTCTTACCCTTGTCCGTGTCATGTTGTACTGGATGGTTCTTATCACGACTAGTATCAGGAGACTCCCAAGTGAGATCTCTGTTAGGACACGCTCAGCATACCAAGTGATATTTTTCAATATCTGAAAGATAAAAAAATAAGAACAATAAGTTCTTCAGCACCTAGGTCTAAATAAGAACATATAAATTTGTCTGGATTCTCACATTCCTTAAGATAGGTATCTTAGCCTCCAGCCTCAAAGGTGACAAAAGCAATTCTAAAGCAAGAATAATGAAAAAATAAAAAAAGGAAGAAAAAAAGAGACAGATCTCTGCAATATTATCACCTCGAAGATCTCGTCGACTTTATTGTCAAGTCACCTGGAAACACACCAAGTGTAGAAAGATGATTAAATTTGGCAGTTCCCTAATTTCTATGCCCGGTGCCGCCACACTCCT
The DNA here is from genome assembly GCA_013399435.1 of Arenaria interpres. NCBI lineage: Eukaryota > Metazoa > Chordata > Aves > Charadriiformes > Scolopacidae > Arenaria > Arenaria interpres. Next base: position 19,359 of record VXAK01008975.1, read on the forward strand.
ATATTCTTTTTGATCTTACCCTTTACACTTTCTACTCCAGTTCCACCCTAGACATCTGAATAATGGTGCCAATTACCACTTGGGCAAGAGGCAGCACGTACGAGCTCTGACTGATGGGCAAGAGAGCACACGCTGAAGGACGCCAGGCAGATCAACAGGTTAAATGTTGACTTCACACTGAAGCCTTTTTCTTGCCAGAGGCGAGGTCTCTTCCCTTAACAGCTTAGAGAAAACCATCTTCTCAGTGTTAAGTTGGATTGGATTAAGTGTTGGTTGGATTAGATGATCTGAAAGGTCCCTTCTAACCTAAGCAATTCTGTGATTCTGTATCTACACCTATTCATATTGATAGGACAAGAGGAAACGGCCTCAAGTTGCACCAGGGGAGTTTAGGATGGATATGAGGAAAAATTTCTTCACCAAAAGGGTTGTCAAGCCTTGGAAGAGGCTGCCCAGGGCAGTGGTGGAGTCCCCATCCCTGGAGGTATTTAAAAGCCGGACAGACATGATGCTGAGGAAAATGGATTAGCGGTGGACTTGGCAGTGTAGGGTTAATTGTTAAACTTGACAATCTTAGAGGTTCCTTCCAACCTAGACAATTCTATCTTTCAGTGTTCTCCACTAGCAGGATGGATGAAGTTTACCACCATTTCTCAGTTTATTTCAGAGGGAGAATCAATCCACTCTTTCCACTTCGAATTTTCAGCTGACCAACCTGCAGCAATACAGTAGAGAGATGCTCCAGTCCCTTGGTCATCTCTGTAGCCCTCTGTTGTCCCCTCTCCAGCAGTTCCCTGTCCTTCTGGAACTGGGGAGCCCAGAACTGGACCCAGTGCTCCAGCTGGGGCCTCCCCAGGGCAGAGGAGAGGGGCAGGATGACCTCCCTCCACCTGCTGGTCACGCTCTTTTTAATGCCCCTGGGAGACCATTGGCCTTCTTGGCCACAAGGGCACATTGCTGGCTCATGGTCATCCTGCTGTCCTCCAGGACTACTAATTCACTAATAGGCAAGCAGTTTGGGATAGAGAAGTCATTTCTGTACCACATATGAAGAGATTAAATATAAGTTCAGATCTTTAAAATAATAATAATAATCTCCATTATGACATGCTACCTAGAAAGTGACATTTTGTCAGCACCTTCCTATTTCCCGGAGGGGAGCTGAAGTGAAGCCAATGACTATGAAATATAGATGGAAAATACAGATGGAAAAACCACTTTTTAATGGTAGTGCAGTGCCGGCTACAGTGGCAAACATCCCCAGTGAGAGGCTCAACTGTGACAATTTCTGCTGAACACCTTTTGCTAAAAGGATAGAAAAATGAGAATAAGGGGAAGAGACTCGAGATGTATTTAAGGGAAGAACTGTCAAGGTTGAAGAACCAATAGGAAATGGAAAATCACTACAAAAAAGGGTTTTCAGATATAGAAGGCAATGAGTGGATGCAGAAACAAGTATAATTTTCTAGAGTCCAGTGCTGGGCTCCCCAG
>VXAK01008979.1:8038-45399 GCA_013399435.1 Arenaria interpres
GCAGTTCTTCTCCTGTTGGTCAGTATATGTTTGCAGAATGTCAGGTACGATGAAAAAGGGAATTTGTGCTGCTAGGAATATATGTTTTAAAAATGCCACAGTATCAAGTTTGTGGAGGTAAAAAGGCTCGGGTATGTTCAAGGCCATTGATCAGATGAATGACAGAACCCACAGTAAAATCAAATTTCCCCAGGAAGAGATGTCAGTTGCTCTCCCTCCTTTCAAAGGTACCTGATAAAGTTGACGATTTAAGTTCTGACTTTCTGAATTGTTTTGAAGGCAGTACTGTAGTGGAGGTTTCATGCCAGATGCAGATGGTAATTTATAATTCCCTGGCATTAAAAAAAGGATACAGTTCATAGATTTTGGTGTCTTTTAGAAGTATGAATGTTTTGAAGACATTTGAAATAGGAAAGTGGACATGTGATGAGTTTGGGACCATTTCTCTAATACTAAAGCAGAAAACATGTCTAAAAAGCCTGTTATGTTGAAAATAGCATTGTTGCTATGATCCTGTCATGTTTACATGAGTATTGTCAAATTAGCTTTAACTTCCCACATAAAATATCGATGTATCCTTTTGTTGAAAATGTATTGATACAACTAGTTTGAAAACTAAAAAAATTCTCATATCAACTGAAGGGAGATACTAGTGCTAACTCATGCTAGCTAATTTTACACTCGTTAGAAGAATGCAATTTATTTTGTTTGCAATCCAAAATTATTTTCACATTGAAGTTAAGCCATATTGTTTCATGATGTACTCATTTGACCATTGAGTGTTTATCATGAAATCTAGAAAGCTCAGAAATACTGTGATAATCAAATAACTTCAAACATAACCAAAGGCACAGGACTGTGATCTGAGGAAGGAATCTTTTAAAACAAAACAATATTTTGATTGAAGATCTTCAAGTGATGGAGAATCTTTTGTTTCTCATCAGTAATTAAGAAGAGTTTCCTCATTTTTGAATGATACAATGCATAAAGCTGCTCTTTTCCAAGCAGAAAAAAAAGAAATATTTAGTCAAAACTGTCCTTGTAATTCACATTTTTTCAATCATTATTCAATAAAGTTTATTTCTATTAAAAAGTTTATTTCTAAATATTTTTATATATATTTCAATAATATCTTTCTAATGTACATATCATCCTTAAATATTTGGCTAATTGAAAGGCTTTCCAAATACACAGGCACTGCAAGTGCAAGGTTTTGATTTTTCAAAGCATCGTTCACAAGAGTAAAAGCCACAAAATGCAGTCAGTATTTGTCTAGTGAATTCATCTTACAAAATTTTGGTCCTTCAGAAATTCGTTCATGGTAACAGTCATTCAAAATCATTGTGTATTTTCATAGCCTGCCCCTCGATAATATAACAGGAAAATAACTGTTTTTGAAAGGGCTTCTGTCTAGAGTCTGCCAAATATGACCAAACCTGTATTCCAGTCATAGAGCAGGAACATGCCTATGTTTCTGCCTGTTGGGATAAACAGGCTAGATCCAGCAAGCTTCATTTTGCCAGAGAGAAATTAATTTAAAAATAAATAATGAAATATAGGATTCTTAATAATAAGTTCTCTCATTCTGAAATCCAAGAAAGTACAATGAAATAACTTAAATATAAGAAGCATAACTAACAAGCAATCAAAAGCTAAGGCACTGTAGGGCATTCTTCTTGTAGCTGAAGTAAAGTGTACTTTCAATTTTGACTTTTAAAACTCATATAAACCCTGCTGTTAAAAACAAACAGCTAACCAAAGAAAAATCAGTTTCTATAGCTTTCAGAACTTGTGTCAAATGCAGAGTATGTAAAAAACTAGTAAAGTACCTAAGAACTAAAGGGGGAAAAAAATATTGACCCACATCCAGCAATATTTCATGAGTAAGTTCATTCAGTGAGATGCAAATTTCCTAGAATGAAATATCCCCATCAACAGTCTAAGTAGGTGTCCCATTTGTGACAAGAGAAGTTGAACATCCTAGTTAAAGGTTTTCATTCAGTTTTGACAAAAGAAAGCAAGCAAAAATCCCCAAAGTGTTGTGAACTAGCTTGAGTTACATTGTTGTATTTAGATTTGTATTGTTGCATTCCAAAAATAACATTGCCTCATTGCCTTCTTAAGCTCAGAGAAGCCAGGATTTCTTGAGGATCTCAGGTTCACATGTAAAATGTCTCTGCAATGCTGTGCCAATTGCACAAGTTTCTCCAAGAAAGATGAGCAAAAAGACACTAATACTCAATGAAAATTCATATACTTTACCACCATGTTCCAGCTGAACTTTCTTTTGAAGGACTGAATGTGACTGAATGTCCCACTGAAGTGAATGCTGAATACCCATAAATCCTACCTCAAAGGTTAGGAGGAGTCAGGTATCTATGTGCCTTGCACCAAGCAGTTGCAAAGACTGCAATCATATCTGTCAATTTCCCTACATTCAGGATCATTAGTGACAAGTTTTCCACCGCAGTTTGACGTATGCTGAATTACAAGGATTCCCTTGAAAAATGCTACAGGAGAGTTTCCCATAACCTTTATCCTTATTCAGCTACTTTTTCGGAATTATTTTATTTCAGAAATTCAGTGCATTCATTGATGTCGTAATTTCTGAACATGGATCCTGTAGTTTTTTCTATTGACCCAAAGTCTCTGCTAAAGATTTTCACATGGACTCTAGCCTAAAAATTAGCTGTCTTTACTCCCCAGAGTAAAGGGCAAAGAAGGCTAATAAAACTACAAGGTTCAGAAAAGGTAATCTTTTTGTTATGCACCACAGGCTATGTCAAGAAACGAAACCTTTGGAAGGTTATTTTTGAAAATTACTTACCCCTGAAGATTTGATCTCTCCATGGTTTTATTTGTGGAAAGGGGAGTTGTGCAAAAGGCTCTTCCTTGACCCTAGACTGCAAGGGGAGGAAGATGCTGCTTGTGCGTGACTATAGAGGCAGTGGGGAAAGGTGGTCATGTAGGACCATGTAGAACCCTTTCACCGAAAGGGTTATCAGACATTGGAATGGGCTGCCCAGGGAGGTGGTTGAGGCCCCATCCCTGGAGGTGTTCAAAAGACGGGTTGATGTAGTGCTGGGAGGTATGGTTTAGTGATGGTGATGCTCCTTGCATGTTGTGTGGGCGTCTATTTTTGTCAGTTAGGTTGACGGTTGGACAAGATGATCTTTAAGGTCCCTTCCAACCTGGAAGATTCTGTGATTCTGTGATTCTGTGACTCCCTCATGGGCCAGTCTTGTTTCTATGAATTTTCAATCAAGGATTTGTTATTAATTGAACCCAGGGGAATAGAGAGGAAAAAATAACTTTCTGTCCCTAGCCATATTCAGAAAGATTCTATCCTTTCTTCACAAGTCACCATAAAACAAGCAGAAACAAAGGAAACACAAAAAGAAACAAAAACAGTATGTACATTAGAAGTGGTGATGTTACCATAATGCTGAGGAAAGGAAAAAGAGATTCAGCAATAGAAATATCTGGAGCAGCTTTTATTAGGTTTTTGTTTATTTATTTTTATTGACTGTGCCAGCATGAACTTTCTGTGAAAAACACAATATACAGAATTCTGCCTTCCATAAATCCTAGAGTAGAGAGATCTGGCTACAAAGCACAGTACACTAATGAAGAGAAATCTTCAGAGAGAATCTGTTTAAATAATTAAAGTATCTGGCAGGGTTGAGAAATGAGTTCTGTTGCCACTTGCCATTTATTTTTAATCTATCCAAAACGATTGGACATTTGAAAGAAATTACTTTGAAAAACTTGAAGGAGCGGAATTAATAAAAATTGTCATTGGCATGGCCATACTGAATTTATGAAAGGTTCTGTCGTAATTATAACCACAGAAAAAGGGAAATACTCCTAGGTGATGAAATGAATATGGTAGGTTCTTAGGATGCATGACAGTAGTACCTGGTCTTAGCAAAGATGTTTGACAACATGCAAGTAAACAGAGTCCAATAGGGACTTTCATGCTCTGCCTTTACTTTTTTCCTGTTATAGCTGTAGCTATAGGAGAAAATGCATTCAGTTAGCAGCAATATTTGAGGAGCTGGAGGAAGAATATGCTTCTGTTGTAGCAAGGTAATAACGTAAAGCTTCATACAGGTTATTTCTGATACATCTCCCGATGCTCAGAATTGGATTGAGCTCTATTAGCAGTATTAGCATGACCATCCACCTTAACTGAATAACTCGCTGAGAACATGAGATATCTGGTTAGAGCTGCTTTACTTACCTACATTTCATTGCATTGCACACAAGCAAATCCAAAACATGAAAGAAAGGAAGTTGTAAATCAGTATAGTTTTGCATTAAGGTTATCTTCTTGTGAAGAAGTAGAGATGGCAATATTGCATCTTAATGCAGGGAACAGAACTTGCTTGAATTATTTTTTCTTTTTCTTTCTGTGAACAATGTGAAGAGTTAAAACATTCTTCCCAGGAGAATAAATAAAAAGTTATTATTTTTTTTTAAAAAAAGTCCTGTAACTGAAAATGTGAAAAAAAGAAAGTGGAGTAAGAATATGCCCATCGCAAACATAGAGGAGTTGCAGTATAACCACATTGTTAGAAATGTGGTTTCTTTCTGCTGTTCCCAAAGGAATCAGCTTTGTATGGTAATCCTGAGTATTTAGAAACTAAAAAGGAACCACCAAGAATCCCCAAGATGACTGATTCTTTTCAGTTGTTTATTTGTACTTTGAGACCCTGTCTGGATTTTTACACCTTGCAGGACAGAAAAATGCTATAGCCTTGTATTATGCTCACTATGTGTATACTAAATTTTAATGAAAACCATTACAGAATGCATTGATGATTCCCGCCATGGCACATTCTGAGGACATAACTCATGAATACAGAAATACACACAACGTATGTAGTTTTGTTTATATTTTCATGCAATCACTTTTCCCTCTTTTGATGTACTTCATATTCTTTTTTGTTGCCATGGCTGCTCTTTTGACAGGAACTTCTCACTTTCATATCAAAAGGCCCTTCCTGTATTTCTCATGGAATTAATATGAAAATATAGTTTCCATAACTAAAGATGACAATCTGAGCTCAGATGCTCAGAAACTGGGAGCTTCCCTGGGTTTGAGATTTCATTAGGGAAATACGGATAATGAAATAATTTGGTTACAAAGGTGCCACGTAATTTCATCACAGTTTTATAAAGCTGGGAATTCATCTTGCCTAGTAATTACTGCCTAGGAGCTGGAGTCAGGAATTATCTGTTTGTTTGTTTGTTCTCATCTGTATCACTGATTCTGTTACATTAAGATAAGTAGTTTAATCTGTGTACTGTTTCTCCATGTAAAATATTACCCTGTTTCACAGCATTGTTGCACATTGTAAGCATTGTCTGTAATATACTGCATATCCCTTATCTAACTGATAATGCAGAAAAGAAGTACTAATGTGGTGTGCTAAGAAATTAGTATATTCACCTTGTTACACAAGCCAGAGCAGTGCCTCTGTAAATAGTTTCTCCATTCCTTCAAGATCTGCTTTCTTTCCTCTTAAGGTCATTCTTTCTCCTTTCAGCTATGCTTTATAATGTTAATATGTTCTATAATTTTAATGATTACAATCTATGACCATTCATTTAACAGCTCAAACACCTTCACAACCAACTGGAGACTTCTATTTACATTTAACTTGCAGTATTGCATCCTGAAGGCTGCAAATCATGTTATGCTTTCTTCTAAAATAGTTTGCATTATAATTGTCAAGGTAACAGAGTCACTACCTCAGTGATTGATGTGAATGACATTTTAATCTTATCTTTATAGCTGATACTTGAAAGACCAGAATATTTCTGAACAAGCAGCAATATAACATAGTGTAGAAAATATAAAGCCCTGTCTTCATGTTTAATAAGGTGATTACTTTTTTGTCATCTCTCTTTGGTTTATCTTTAACTTTTAAATTATATAACATTTTTTCTCACTGGAAATGGGAACAGGACAGTGAACTTCACTGACAAAAATTAAAGTTAAAATGACATATTTTTTGAAAAAGATATCTGAGAAAAATTATATCAATATGAAGTTATGAAAGCTAATAACAATGGATAAATGCTTTAAAATGTATGGTATTTTCTCACATCACTCATTCAACAAATGCCCTATAAAGCTAATTACTATCTAATTTATTTTAGACTGAATAGCAGGAAATCACTGCTCTTCTCTGTAGTATAGCAGATAATCCATTAAGTAGCCCAGTAGGATATGAGGCCATCAGGAGCCTCTACATGAGAAATGATCTATATCTTCCCAGGAAAGGCAAGGGGCTGGCTGTGCAGAGGTATGTCCTAATCAAGTTATAAATGGCTGTTGCACTAATCTTCACCAAAATACATTTACGACGCTGCAGAGCTGTAAAAGGGATCTGTGTCATTAGACATGGATGAATTTGTGTCCCTTTCCCTCATGCTGCCATGCATGATAACCACAGACCCAGAACCAGGTTGCAGCACAGAGGAAGAATCAAAGCAGTTTGGTTACTGATTTTGTAACTCGATCTCTCAGTAATCTTCCCAGCTCATGCTGGAGCCTTTTCATTACAGACATCTCTATCTTTTTCCCAGCTACCTATTTCCCAGATATTGTAGGAAATGAGCTATTCTGAGGTCTGTGTTATTTTTTTTTTTGACACTGGCTAAGAGATTTAAAAATTATCCAGGGCACAAACATACACATGGTCAGCATGATCATATAAACTTTCTTTCTCTAGGAAACCGATCTCAAAATTTCCTGTAGGACTGCAGTCCATGGAGAGCCCATGCCAGCACTCACTACCTGGATCTATTTTAATTGCAAGTAAACTAAGTTAATTTTCCCCAAGTCTGGTTTGCAAGTGACAGTAATTGCTAAGCTTGCTCCCTGTCTTTAAACCTATGAGCTTTCTCCTTCCTGGCTTTTTTTATTGTCTCCCCCTGTTCTGCTAAGAAGGGGGAATGAGTGAGCAGCTGAGTGGGAGCTTGACTGTTAAACTCACCACTGAAATATGTAATTGGTATAAAGACAGATTGAAAATGTGAAGGGTACTCATTTCACATAGTTTGGGATAAAGATGAGGAAAAAGGAACTATAGGAAGTTTGAATTATTTAATTTTATATTTGTCTATTTTCATAATTAAAACCAAAACCGAACAAACCAAAAAAAACCATAAAACCCAACATCAGCAAAAAACCTACCAAATATAGATTTAATAGCACTGACATGAATATTTAAAATGATAAGAAAAATATAGTTTCTTAACAGTGTCCAATCAACCTGTAGAACTCATTGCTATGAATGCTAATGAAATTAAGACTAAAGCATGTTTATAAGAAAACTTAAGGATTTGCATACATGCTGAGAATGTCCACATTTCAATTGGAAAGGATTAAGAGATCAGAAGAGGATGGCTGAAAAGATGTAACTGTTTTTGTACAACGTCTCTATCTAAGGGTAAGGTGAGAGTCTGAAAGTTTGTGTCTTCATGCCAGCCTCCTGCAAGATTCCTTGCACTTTTAGGAAGTTTATACTGGTGAGTGTATGTGACAGACTAATATCTCTGTCAATGCTCTGATTTGCTCCAGTTGTTTCTGTATTCCCAGTTGCTTGGCGAATTGTTAAAAATTCATTTGCAATAACAGGATTGAGTTCCAAATGGTTCACCAGGCTGATTATCTAATGAGGACAATTATTCTTTAATCAGCATGATGCAATTATGAGTGTGAGACTTTGGGAAAGTGAGTCTGGAAAAGGAATTTGATAGAGTTTGGCAGAAGCCTGTAGCTGATAGTAACAACTAACTGCTTCACAGAAACAGAGCAAAGGATGGTGTAAAAAGCTCCAAAAAAAGATCATTCTCATTCATTTGAGACCAAATCAGTCCAGGGACACATTTACCTGACTTGTTCCCTGTTTAGCCTTTTTGTATGTTTCACTACCCTTATCATGTCTAATGACAGTATCTTCCACAGTGTCCTAATACCTAATCTAATTTCTTCATGTGCTGTCTTCAGTGAGTAAAGAGAATAAAATGTTCACCAGCCTCTATCTAACAATGTTTCATATATTGCAAGTTATCTAAAGCCATTCTTTTATAGTTTACAGGGTCCAATCCCTTCAACATTTTCTCAAGGGTTGTGTCTTCTATATCTGTTATTTTTGAACTCTTCCTCCTCTTTTCTCTGTCCATTGTTTTTTGCCCTTTCTTAAGTATGCTTTCACAGAAGCCATACCAGCTCCAGTGCAGGTTCTCCATGGGCTGCAGGGAATATCTGCTCCAGCAGCTGGAGCACTTTCTCCTCCTCCTTCTCCTCTAATCTCAGTGTTCCCTCTGTTGTTTCTCACTCAATATAATTACAATATCACATATGCGACCATAGCTAGGCGACAAACAGGTATGAAAATAAATGAAACACATAAATTGTCATATTGAATCTGGGCACACAATCTTCAACACAGGTGAATGAGGAACTACCATAAGAGGAAATTATCCAATAGATCCTCTGTGGGGATAGCTCTTCTCAACCCCATGAAAAACACTCTAGAACAATGTTCTGGGAAAAAAAAAAAAAAGAAAGAAAGGTTTATAAACTTTAGATTTTTGAGCACTGTAAATACAGATGTAAACATTTTAAATTCTTCCTTAAAATACTCTAAGGTGATAACTACTGGAATTTACTACTGTCTTATATTTTCTGGCAAACATAGCACATTTACTCCATGCATTTAATTCTTGTTGAATATCTTCCTCTTCAGCCATGTACAAAAAATCTTGGTATTTTGAAAAAGGCAGTAATTATGTCATTCATATAAAGTCACAGGAAGACATTCAGTGACTGATGCAACTCCAGTATTTAATTTTAACCTCAAGGTTCAAGATATGTGCTTTCCAATTTAACAGAAAATAACATTCTATTTCCCTGTCAAATGTAAATTCTTGTATTTCTTTTACTACAATTGTCTTAGTTATTCTGACTGGAAATATTATCAAACATGATATTTATGAGGTAGCATTTTATTTCCTCTTTCACATTTCACTCAGCCTGAAAATAGACTGTAGATTTCACCTTCAGGAGGAAGGTTGCACTGTTTTCAGTTGTTCAGTCAATCAATGCAATTTACAAAACAGAACCACTTTCCTCCAATAGTAAGCTCCAGAGCACCTTCGATTCCCATTTCACTTCCAAAATTTGCTGACTGCACCCCCACACGCACCATCCCCCAAAAGCTATATTTTGGCTTCAGTGATTTCCATAGGTAATAAAAGTATTTTGAATATCAAAACTGAAGGCAATTAGTTCTGTTCTGCAATATAGATAGACAGATTAACCAGTTTAAATCCCTTTGTCACACTGATGCACATCACTATGATCTGTCAGCAGAAACCGTTCTTGAGGCAGCATAATAGCCCATCTAAAAGAATCATCTGTAAAGGGAAGGAATCAAGTGATATATTATCACTCTGGTCGCTGAAGACGTTGCTGAAACACATTAGTAGTAATAAAAAATTACGTTGAAAAATGTATATTAAAATATCAGGTTAGGAACAGACCAATAACTCAATAACAGGTCTGAAAAACCAACCTTCATTTTAATAGGTAAAAAATAAAAATGATTAAAGGGAAGACATAAGGTATTCTTTGCATAGTATAATACCCTTGCTTCAGGCATTTGCAGAAGTTGAAATTTTGTAACCAATCATTTTTGGCTGGCACAGCTGCACAGAGGCCAAGTCTGTAAGAGATAAATACAGAAAAGAGTTTGATAAGACAGAAACCCTCAGCAAAAATTCAGCTGTAGCAGAGGGGAAGTATAATCTGACCTGCTCTCAAGGAAAGGTCAGATACCAGATGAAAACATAAGTTTTTTGTTCACCCTCCCAGGAAAATTTAAGAAAGCAATTTAATTTCTTATAAAATGGCATTGTTGCTGTAGCATTATGGTCTGAGAAAATACGTGAAGCAAAGCTATGGCAGTTTTTACCTCTTTCCATTACTTTTCAGAACATCTGCAACAACTGAGTTTAACACTGGAAACCTACCATGATTCACAACACTTTCACAGCTCCTACACGTGTAGGGCATTTTAGTCTTCACTCTTGTTTTCAAAGTACTATACATATGCACTGTGCTTACATAAAAATTTGGGGGTGGGGGTGTACTCGAAAGATCCAATTAGGACAGTATCACTGTTGTTATGAATCAGTTTTATACCAAACATGACTGTGATGTGGAACATAAATACTGATTACAGTTTTTAAAGAGAGTTTGCTCCAGAGCTGGCTTTTAGGAAGGCTGTGCATCTGCCACATGGGAAGAAATTATAGGGCTCCCATGCAGTTCCTCCTAACGGCTAGGGTTGCAGTTGTGGAAGACCATTTCTTCCTGAAAGTTAGCTTCATTTGAAAGGAAGTCTGAAAAAAATCTGAACATTTATTATCCTTTGAAGGTTTCTGAACCCCTGATCAAGGGAATATTGACTATTCCGGACCTATACAGCAGAATGAGTGAAGCTGTCACATTCTGATTTCATGAACATTTGTTGGCAAGTCACAAAGGTAAAAGATATTCCACTAGGGATGTCAAAGAAACTCTTACTTTTTTTTTTTTTTTTTTGGTGGGACTCAGCCCAGCAAGCTAGAGCTAAACCTAACTATTTCTTGTTTTGTAGAAGGGAATTCTACTTATGTGAGTGTTGTCATTTTTCTGAGAAACGCAGACTTGGTAAATTATTCCTGCTCTGTATTACACACTGTCATCTTTTTCATGGTTAAACTACATTTTTATGCACTTTTCTTGCACTAAACCATTAAGCCCAAGAGTAACAAACTACATCACAGTACTCAGCATGGGAAAGCCTGCCGAAATGATGGGGATACTTAACCATTCATACTTCATCTGAGAAATGGCGTGTGTTTATGCGTGGCTTGCCACAACTTTTAGTATCTGCTTTCTTAAATGTTGCGCTTGAGTAGGCAAAAATGCAGCAAATTTACCAAAGGGACTCTGCTAATGATAAGTTGTCCACAGCCAGCAACAAAAAGCTTGGTATGGGATCTATCCCCCTCAGTGGAGGTGGTGGAGTAAGAGTAATCACTGATTTTTTGAAATTTCTCCTTTACAAGGATAATAAACACTAATGATTACATCACTGTGGAGGAACTTTGGCTACATTTCTTTTCAGCTAGTTTGTCATGCATTTGATACTATAACATGCAAAAATGTCATGAGGAAGGGTCAATATATGGGATTGAACTAAAATTTCAACATTTTCATTAAAAGCAAGATTAACCAGTGGTAATAAGAACTCATGTCAAACTCCATTAGAGAAAAGTGCTCAACTGGAAAATGTAAACACATAGAAAGCCTATAAACCCAATTGTATCTATTGGTTCATCAAATATCGGCCACAGATGTACATTCCTCTTCACTTGTTCACATGTTGTGGTACTGAATTTCAGCACTAGCAATGACCACTGACTAATTAGAACAGTCATTTCATTGGGCTATTCAAGGGAACCATGGAGATATATGGTTTCCAAAGAAGCTATTCTTGGGAGCTGCCTGTCCTTTCTGATTGTGTATATGTGTCAGTGACTGATTAATGGTGATGGGTCCTACCAATGAGTGGGAGAAACAAAACTTTTTGGATGCCCTAGGCAGAGCTGTCACAAGCAAGTGGGAGATCAGGACCAGATAACTCAGCAGTTTCCAAAAACACCCACACTTCTGCTGCAATCCTCCTACAAGCTAATACAGTAGGCTGGACAAGTACCCTTGCCTGCATCATGAAAGCACTCCCAAATTCCCAAACTAAAAATGGTTCTGGAGGATATCCACTCTGCTGTGCTGATACTTAAGTACAGTATGTGCACTGTTCAATAGCAAATGAGGTGGGAGGTAGCATAAGTAAACAGTGGATTAATTCAGATTATAATCTGAGAAAATTTAAATATCCACAGAGGTGCACAGTTATCTAGTTTCACTGTCAGAAAAACGTCTGATTTTATATTCTACATCTAAAAGTAAAATCTCAGGAAAATGTGGAAAGTTGTAGTTTTTTTTCAGGGTGCTAATTATTGGTGAATGTTAAAACCATCACTAATTTTTTGAGGAAAACTTAATTGTCTGTGGAAGCACAGTTTTATGATTCACTCTTGTGCTTTTTTCACACCTATGCAGTAAAGTTTATTTTCCAAAATGCTTGTAACTTTTTGCAAAATTGCTCAGCATTAGAAAAATGTATCAGCCCAAAATTATGAATAAGAACAAAATCTGAGTATACATATATAGAAATTAGGCTGATGTGAAAAACAGCTGAATAGAGCTGATCCTTGTGTAAAACATTTTGTCTTCATGGCATCTCACTTGTTACTGTTTCTATTATGCATTGAGGGTTACAAGACTGTAATCTGATGAGTTTATATTGTCTCTTTTGACTTCATATCAGCTCACATAATTGTCATCAATATTGTCATTGAAAAATGGGAGGAAATCTTTAGTATTGATTTTTAAAAGACTAGACCTGAAAGAATTTGCCATGTCAATTATGAACCAAGACACACTCAAGATTTTGATCTTTATCTATTTTAGCATCCAATCCTCATTAGCTTGCATGTGGAAACAAATGGACAAAGATCAGTCCTATGTTCTTTGTGTACTCGCATTTCCTAATCTTTTCTGAGGAATTTTTCATACATAAAAATGAAAAGAGCAATGTATTTACCAAAGCAAAGTTGGCTTTGACTGAGTCATAGTAATTTTAAACGTTGGCTGTATATTACTAATTCCTCATTTTCCTTGATAGGCACAAAAACTCTGTGCTCTATTGAAAAGTATTGCAATTTAAATGTACTGTCTTATCTTGGGCCTAATTAGATGAACTCTGTTATTCCTAGTGAACCAATGGAACTCCAACATTACCACTATTTCTCTATTCTTTTTTCTACAAAATAACTGCTGAATATTCTATTAAATATCTTTCCCCAAGTATTTCTGAAAATGTCTGACAATTAATGAACTACTTTAGACAGTTCCTTCCTGCATTACAACAACTTCTCACAGAATTTTAGGAGAAATAGGGTCATTTCTCCTAACTGCACAATGCACTTCATTTGATGTTGTTCATAGCGATGCACTTATGCCTATGCTTTGCATTCGCTTTCCTTTACCATGACCACTCCCTTTTCTTTTTAGCTTTCTAAGGAATTGTTACACAAAATGTTCTGCCACTATTTTGATATGTGTCTCTATATATAAATAGACAGAGAGTGAGTGAGAGAGAAGATCACAGAAAAATATCTTATTAAGCATTTCAGCTTTCTCCTTGGCATCTGTTATTTGCATTCCTTCCTTGGAAGGATAATATGTTCATCTAGCAGAATATGATTGATTAACTGAGCAGAAGGGATTTTGCGTGTGTCAGTACTTGGAAATGCCATAGTCTTTGTCTATTCTCCTGCCAGTCTCTTCTCTCACATGGTTCAGCACAAAATGCCGATCTTTATAGGGACCTGACATCTTTTCTCTAGTTTCACCATTATCATTCTGGAAGATTACCTATGTTTTATGCAAATAGGATTGGTCTTATAACCTGAAGGAAAAAGATGTACATACTATTTTGTAAAATATGTCTTTATGAGAGGTTTTAAAATATTTTCTCATAAAGTTAGTAGTCACTGAATAAGTGAGATGAAGATGAGGCTGTTTTATTCATCAACAGAACCAACATAGCACAAGTAGCAACAGTGAAAACCTACTCAACTAAACTGGGAACATTCATCACTCTCTGCCTAAAGATCTGCTTTCTTCAAGTTTTCTGAAAGTGTTTTATTCTGGCTCTATGAGAAAATTGTTTCTAGTTGTTAGTCAGTTCTACTTGTATAATATCTTCAGAGTAACAGACTTGAAAACAAAGTGCAGGTATAAATGGATTATGAGTGTGTTATTTTCCATGTGGTAAAATTTCACCACTGTTCCTATGTGGATATGTGCTTAATCCTAATTTATTTTATTCTTTCATTGAATATATTGGTATTACTATTTATTTCCCTCCTCCAATTTCAATTTAGATAATCTCCTGGTATTAATACAGTTATGCTGGAACTAAAAATTAATAATATTGTTTATTTATTCTTTATCCACACTGTTAGAGATAGTGTGCTCCCACCTAATATCTGGAGTCAAATATGCCCTTTTCAATAGACAAATCCTATTTGCTGTTGGTAAACCCACTTTAAAATCCTTCTTGTCTTAATAAGCAAATGAAGAAGCTTAAATGTAAAAATTTCTAACTCCTATATTTCTTAATCATATCTCTGGGAAAGTTTTTATGATAGGCTGTATTTCCCTAGGGGAAATGATAGGAACTGAGAAGAAAGTCTTATTTCCCACATTTTAGGCTGTCAACTGTATTTTCTGCAGCCCTGTGGGCAAAGGCTGCCAGAATTGCAAACTTTTCATATCACAATATTATAAATTTAACTTATTTTTACGTATACAGCTTGAAATTATAATTCTACACCACAATTGTTTGGTAAATTATGGTAGAATTCACCTCACCTAATTTAAGACAAGATAAATGTCCAATTAGCCATTGAGACTCCCACTGAAGTCAGTGAAGAAAAAAGGATATACCAGAGGATGATTCATCCTATCTATCTTGGTCACTTAAGATAAGAGTGGGATGAATTGCCTTTGAATGCACTTATCAGTCTTCACTGATCTGCTAGATCACTTACTTGCACAATATGTCTTTTAGATCACAGAAATTAGGTGAAATGAGTTTCACTTTCACTCAACATGGCAGAAAGTCAAGTGAATTTTTCTGTGCTTATGTTTTGAAACCTCAACCCCTTCAGTCTCTGTAGTTAAGATTTGTTATGTTTGAAGAATAGGCACAGATGAAAACTAAAGCCAGTGAAATAAGTCATATAAAAGTCTTTGCTTGAGTTTTGTGACATCTGGGCTTTTTGTGTTCAGCCTGCACCAATATTTGTTGTAGCTTCCTGAATGCTCATGGAAACCAAGCAGCAATTACCTGTTCTATATGGATAGAACATTATTATTATTATGCCAAGGGATCATATTCCCAAAGTACTCACAGAAATCCACTGACAGAGAATTGTGTAGGTTGGATCTGGTTCTTCATAATTTGGACCCCTTTTGCATTTGAGTTTTTCAACGCTTTAAAAAAACCCCAACCCTAAATATTGAATCATTTCTGTACTTAGTACAAAATATTTTGGAGCTGAATAAATCTTACTAGATCCAGAAAAGAAGGAGTGGAAAACTCCTTGATTTGCTTTCCCTTCCATTTCTTTCTGATCCCAAGTAGGGCTTTTGATGTGGCTTCTCGTTAAAAAGTGGATTCACCTTCCTATTAGCTTCAGTGGGAGTTGGTGGTGGGGAGATATATCCAACCATGGAACAGAAATGATCCCATATCATCATGGACCAACTCTCACTAAGCAACAGCTCACATTCCTGCTGCCAAATAGTTTTGCATGTTGGTGTGCTGTTGAGCCCTAAAGGAAAAGAAAATGCATGCACACAGAGCCACTCTCACAAAAAATGGCAAAAAATTTCACACAAAAAAATGTATTAACCTTCTAATATCTTGTAGGATTTTACAAGCCAGTTAAGGATGTTTTTTTTTAATGGAAAACCAGTTAGATTGGTGTAATTTTCAATAACAAGCTTGACACAAAAGGATGTGTCTTTATAACTGAGTTTAAAAACTCCTTTGTGTTAACAATTCATATAGCACTGAAAAATAGCAATATCTAGTGTTCAAAGTATAAACCCCTGTTTTATTCCTACTCTGCTAATCAGCTACAGTTAGCACATATTTCTTTTTCAATTCTTTAAGAAGATCCAGCCATGATAAAAAGGATGGGATGGAAAGTTCACAAGTTACTGAACTTTTATCATGAAACATCTCATCCAGGAGCCAGGACACTTTGCACAAGGCACTTAGCAAGCGCCTAACAGGGAACAGAGTAGGCAAAGTGTAAATCATTGACCATACAAGTGATAGTGCTATTAACAGAGACTTGTGTGAGGCATCTGTATTGGTATCACATGCCATTTAATTTAAAAACCTGAAAAAACTGCACACAGTACACAATAAATACCAAATGCTTAATTAGTAGTGTGTTATAAAGGGGAGAGGGACCCTTTTATTTTTTGGAGAAAATCTCTTTCTATTAGTGTCTTGCAGCAATCAGTTCTTGATTCTGCGCAATTTGATATCTGTATCTTGGCTTGGATATATCTGTGGCTTGGATTAGAGGAAAAAAGCATTTGGAAAAGCACTTTTGGTAAAGCATTGGGACACAACACATAGGTTGAGGCTGTAATAAGCAGTGAAAATGATGGATTACAAAGCAGCAGCACATTGGGATCAGCAACTAAAGTGGATGTTTTATTTAATATAGGCAAATAGGCTTATTCTTTTTAGACTTCCTTTGCGGCTTTGTAGTTTATTTTCTGAATCCAAAAGTCTGAGAAATCACCTGATTTTGTTTTTACATATATCATTATGGAGGAAAAAACTAGGCAGTAATAGACATGAGATAGCCTGAGCAAATGACAACAGAGAAATGCAATTAGAAAAATTGAAATTAAAATTTTATCCAACATACAGCATCCAATCTCTCCACAGTGAAGTATATTAACATAAAACACGGTGAAGAAGAGCTCTGTATCCTGACCCAACTAAACATGACAAATAATAGATTGGTTAATCTGATTAGTGGTTTTCATACCAATTTAAAGGAATACTGGGGAACTCCCAGAAAACTAACATCATATCCTGTTTTATTCTGACTTCTGTCGTTACTTATGTGGCTTTTTTTCTATCTGAATAGAAAGCTGCTGCAAGTTGGAATTTTACTGAATGTAGTGTAGAGTGATTGCTTGTCAGGGTTGTTGGTGGTATGGTGGCACATCTCAGTTATAACTGCCATGAGGTTCGTTTTCACATTCTTTTGAGCACTTGGAATTTTCCTCAAGAGAAAAAAAATGGGCCATTATCACAGCTTCTGTTATTGCATCTGGCACTATTACTACTGAAGCATTTCCATCAAGTTTCATCCAAAAATAGCAGAAAAAAAAGAAAGATGTTCTAATGGCTCTAGGTGACTTTTTTTGTCTGATAGTTTAAGATAGAGAGTCTGAGCCTGCAGTCCCACACCTGTGCACAATCCACAGAAGCAGTGCATGTTACCTCTTGTCCTGCCCCGACAACCTTCTTTCTAGGTACAACACAGAAATGGCCACGCAATATGGCCCAGAGGAGATGCCTTAAGAACAGCAGCATCTCTTTTATGGCATCTTCCTCCTTCGTGGCCTTTCTCTGCCGCACCCTACACAAACATGAGAAGAATGTATTAGTCTGGCTGTCGGAAGGAAATCTGTCACTTCTGTGCACCAGATTTTCTCTGCATTAGTTGAATGCTGAACAGGCACAAGTAAATCTACTTCTTGAAGACACTGAATGCACAAGGTTTGCACTGGGGTTCTATCTTATACATACATTAAGCACACAGCATCTGTGAAAGTCATAGGCCTACACTACCGTTCTCAAAACCCATCTTATTGAATATGCATGGTAAATCCACAATTTGGTTGGGAAATATGGAATATGCAGCTCTTTCATGAGACTAATATAAGGCATATGAAAGCAAAGACATTGGTTGTTGAAATGAGTTCAAACCAATGGATATATAAGATTAGTATTTTAGGGGGAATCAGAAAATTTTCGTTGTGATGGACAGAAGGTGGAATCCTTGTCTTATATTTGAAACACCCGTGAAGGTGGAAGGTTAATAAAAAAAACCTACCTTTTTATCAGTGATGTCCTGATACAGAAATTTTTACTCTTTTTTTTTTTTTTTTTTTTTTTTTTTTTTGGGTTTTTTGGGGGTTTTGTTTGTTTTCTTTTTACAAATATATTCCAGGATACTCAAACCAATTCCATATTATGGCCAACACTGAAGTCATCTGCGAGGAAAAGTTTGTGGAATGTAAGAAAAAACCTAGTTCTGACTATGATCCCTAGTGAAGTTTCCTCCTCAAAATGTATCCTGAGTTGTTAAAGTGGGGCGTTCACAATTGGGCCTAGAATCTGTTTTATTGATTTATTGACCATATGTTGAGTACAGTTCTGCATTTGCTTTTGCTGAAGGGCTGGCCAGGTAGCAAAGAAACACCTTAGTCTGGCTGTTTCACTATGCCCTGTACAAACCTGTAAAGGGAGGTGGAGATTGTATCTTCCAAATGAAAAACCTGGAAAAGAGAAGGCAAGGGGCTCCTGCAGTATAGAGGGATAATCAGACCAATCAGGGAATCTGGAGCACAAGAAGACTCTGGGAGATGCTTGAGATGAACAGATGTGATACCCAGATAAAACTGAGCCAAATCTGTGGGAAGAATAATGTTTTACTTAAATCCAGAAACAGGCAAACTTTGTGGCCACTTAACAAGACTCAATAGAGGAAGGTACCTTCAGGAACACAGTTGGCAGGGAAGTATGAGGTCCTTTTTAGGACCAGGTGTATTCTCACAGAAAATGTTTGTTTTGTTTTTTTTTTTCTATTTGAAAATTATCTTCTTTTAATATAACTTAGATTTCCTGCCAGAAAGTGTTTTTATCACTTTTACTCTTTTCTCTTTAAGGAAAAGATGGAGACAGACCTCTCTCAGCTCTCTAGGGTGTTATCACAACCATGGAAAGAAAAACATCCAACATAATGGGAGAGCTCAGTCTGGAATTTAGCACAGTTCCATGAGCACAAGAGGTATTCACTTGACTTTCTGTGAACCATTTGCCAATTTACATTCCCCAAGAGGCATAGCACACGTTACCCTGTGTGTTTGTGCCAGTGGAAATTAAAGCTGAGCAGAAGTTAACTTTCTTGAAATGAAATGTAGAAATGAAGCCTAGGCTGGTGTTAATGTGTGTTTTGGATCAAAAATTTTGGTACCATTGAAAGGAATCCATTTCCATTTCCATTTCTCAAAAAAAAAAAAAAAGAATATATTGACATTTTGTGAGCCAAATGGCTTGCAGAAAATAAACTGATATAAATCCAGAACAAAGAATTGAGATCCCTTGCTGGACATAAAAAACTCAAATGGATTCAAGGTGGACCTTTTTCTGCACTCAAAGTGACAAGTTTTAACACAGTGGCAGAAGGTCCCCTGATAAGTGACTCAATTATATAAGGATTATCACAAGCCAGCCTTAATAAAACTAAAAATGAACTTGTGCCAGTATTAATCCAACAAAAAATGTCACTAAAGATCGTCCCAATTATAGTTTCATTAATATGCCAGGGAGTAAAGCTAGACCCCCCCAAAAAATTGTGATTGCTTTTGCAGAGAAATAATTGCAGCTGTGTATATGCTATACTTTGAGTTTCTAAGACAAGAAGAATAGGTTGAAATTGGTGGTGATAGGATCTGTAATTGATGGTGGACTTTTATTTACCAAGGAAGGCATTCTTCATGAGCTGGCAGACAGGTTTGCTCCCACGACAGTGAAGAAAACCTGTCCAAATGGGCTGGAAGCATAATAATTTCTTAAGGGTGTTGAGGAAGCTATGTGAGAAGTGTAGGATGTCTCAAAGCAATGCAGCCACAGTGCTGACAGGTCCATTTTTCCCGGGAGAGGTTATCAGGGGCTGTTGCCTGCTCATTGACAGGGAGTGTATTCTCCAGGCTGTGTGCCGCAAACATGTCCTTCCTTCTCCCTCTTCCAGATCACAGATGAACCTCGCCATAACACCACAAAATGTAAACACTTTCTTTATATTAATGGAAAGTTAAATGGTGATAAGATTAGAAACATGAAGTGTACCATATTTGTAAGACCGAGCAAGTGTCTTCAGATAGAGATTACCAAAAAAAATTCAAGGAAAAGAAGCACAAATCTTAGTGAAGTCAATGGGATCTACCCTGAAGTCTGCGGGCTGCTTTAAAAAATCTCTCTGTGAACTTTCATGACCTAAATTTCTGAATTTATGTATGCAAGTTAAAGGAGGGAACTTTGGGGAGTTTTTTGAAACCAGGTATGAATTTGCAACTTCTATATACCTATACATGTTATCACTTAATTCAAATGGGCAGAGAAAGTCGCTATCTTCTTTGGTCTAACTAGCAGACCAAGTGAAACTCAGCTGGAAGTAAACAATTTATTTACATATTGAGCTCAAAAGACTGCTTGGAATTTGACAGGTTAAGTACAGAAGGATGAAATAAGTGGAGTAAACATCTTTTGAGGTGGAATTTGGATAACATAAAGGCCTGCCAGTATTAAAACCTTAGCAGAGGACTGCATATTTTACCTGCATGTAGATCTCCTTTGGGGACCTGTAAAAGAAAGTAAAGGAATATATTGAATTACTATAAAATATACTGAATTAATAAAAATGTCAGCTATGTAACCTGTCTGTAATTAATCCTTTTACAAAATGAGATAATGGTCCCAGATAAGTGTGATTGAGAATGATACCAGAACTCTTCACAGAGGTGACAGCTACTTCTTGAAATACAATTGTGTTGTGGGGTGTCCCACAGACTGCTGTCAGGATCAAAATCCCCTCAAATCAGGTGCTTAGAGAAGCCTACATTCCACAGAGAGACTCTGGATTAAGAGAGCTAAATGCAGGATTGCGGGAGACATCTGTCTAATTCATCACCTTTACTTGCTCCGTTTTTTTTTGATTCATTTGTTATTGGTAGAGAGATGCAAGATACGAAAAGAATAGTGAGACAGGTTGATAAAAGGAGAGAAAAGCTGAAGAAGTGGGATATCCAGGTGAAAAAGCATGAACCATTATGCTAACATTTTCTTCACCTAGAATCAAACAGGAGAGCAGGACACACCTTACTAGTGACTTATTGACTGCTTTAGATACTTAGAGCATACACTGCCCCAGGCACATCACTTTAAGGCACCCAAAGAATTGCAGCCACACATGCCATGGACAGGTATAGTACAGGAAGGCTAGGCAAATGTTTTGGAATATCTCATTTCTGTTCTTGCTGGTAGTTGTGACTGGGAGTGTTTAATTTCTTGATTCCTAAAGTTTCATCTGTTTTTACATCTTCTTTTCATTAGTAAGCTGATAAGCTTTTATCTTATCTGAACAGGATCTCAGGGCAGTTAGTTCCACTGGTTAAAATGATTTTAGGGGAAATTCATATTTCTTTTCACAGTTTTATACTGTATTGCTTATTCACGTGTAATCCCTCCATACTTTTGTCTCGGTTTGACCACTTCTTTCAAGTCAGTTGTTTTCATTTTTGTTATAACTCTACCTTTATTAATTAATTCTTAAAATGACTCGGTAAGGAGTTGGGCAATGGTGGGATTTTTTTTTATTCCTGTATGATAGTTTGTTCTCATGTGAGTGGCTTTAACTGCCAAGGAACTCCGCGTAGCTGACTTTGTTCTCTCAATTCTCTCTTTTGCAGCTGCAGCTAAGTATTTCTGCTGTTAGTATGTATATCACCTCATTGCGGAATTGAAACATTATAATTTTGAGTGTTTTCAAAACACTAGTGATACGTCTTCTCATGTTGTCCAATTTCATAGCTGCAGTTAATCAACTTTCTGCACCTTATAATGACTGTCACATTGAAAAAGCAGAATACCAATTAAGAACAAAATGGTAGCAGATTGCCATATACTACAGAAATCCCATCTTGCGTCAACTAGAGTATTTAGTTTGAAAAAAACTGTCGGACGGTTTTGTAGCTGCTGTAGGTTACATAGAAGGCTATAGCAGACTGACTTGATTTCTTTTCATGTGGGAAGAAATTGTGAATTTTCCTCATTGATGTAAATCATATGATAATCCTTTTGATGGTTGGCTACTCTCAATTTTTAGAACAACCTCATATGAAACTTTTAGTTACAGTAATTTCTTGGTCTGGAATAATACTACAAAATACAATATGAAATAGTAGGAAGTGATATCTTTTCTAGCTTAAGCAACGATATTAATATTGGCCTGAAATAATAACAGTTCTGAAAAATATTGCCAGGCTTCCCTGCCTCTCATAGTGTGCTAGAGATAAAAGGTTTGTTCCACTTTATTTTAAAATGTTTTGAGGTTACTACAATTGAAATAACTTCTTAATGAATGAAATAATTATGGCTTCAGAGATCATATTAGTAAACATTAGTAAAAACAAACAACCTTTCCTTCAGGAAAACCATCAAAATACCATCAAAAATACCACTATAGCTATCAGCTTTATTAATATTTCAGAGAGATTAAATTAAAGATTTTACAAATCAGTTGCTTGCACTACATTTTCTTCGATGAAGCCAATATTGTCTTATATCACCTTTGGAAAAACAGTCTTAAGAAACTCATGCTTACTGGTGTGTTACAAAAGTAAAGCATTTAAAATGTATCAGAAACTTCAAGATTTGGCCGCGTCCTCCTCCTCACAAAATTGTTTTCTACTCTTATGCCTGCATGCATTCAACAGATATGGCAAGAAATTAATAAACAAACCAGTCATTTGAGGGGTCGTATAGGAAATGTATCATCATATACTAGAAAGGATCACTCTGCCACATTCTATTTTTTGTGGTTAAATGATTCTAATTTCTAAGATTGCTAGTATTTTAAAAGAACAGCGTTCTCTCGTAGGAAAACAGAATCAATAAATTGCATGATAATTACTAAAGCCACCATATGTCACATCTTCTTCTGCTTCTTTCATATTTTTCCCATCTGAAAGATTCGTCTTCTGAAGCACAACCTTTTCTTCTGACCTTTAGGAAATTAAATAAAAATGAGGATTTTTCCTGCTACCCACTTGGAGGATGAAAAATGTGCCTATAATATGAAATAAAATAGATTGAAATCCTCCTAAATGAGTTATCAAAACCTCCAGAATGCTTCTGACAAAATCTCCTAAATGCTTTTTCCATCACTTGGGAATATGTGCAATTAAGGAATACTAAAAAAAACTTAAAATAGATTTCTTAATGGATTACAAGACCAATCCATAATTAACATACACATCAACCTTTTTGTCTTCACCACAAACAGTTATCTCTGATATAATTTGATGAAACAGAAATTTTGGTAATAGCAGAAAAATGAATCAAACTGCACTTTAAATAGTTTTAGCTGGCTCCTGTGATCTGCGTCCTAGCAGAGCCATGACCAGAGCTGCAGCTTCCTTCCATGCTGGTTCTCCAGATTGCGTCTGCCCTCTATCAGTAAACCATTTACAGCCTTCATGAGGTGTTCATGTCTTATGTCTCTACATGCTAAGGCTGATGAACACTATACTCATTAATGGGCTTCATTTTCCTTATACGGATTGCGATTAACTAGGAGCTGGATAATTTCCAAAGCTATTTTTCAAAGACATTAGCACAGGCATTTTTGTCATTGTAACTTTTGGCCAATATCTGCGTGGGCTGCTAGTGGTGACAGAGATAAAAGAATACACCTAATTAACAAAGGAGAGACATTCAAGCTCCTCAAGGAAAATTTAATGGGGGGGGGGGGAAAAGAAGAAAGTATTAGCAGAAAATACCCATAGCACGCATAGCATGCTAAAATACAAGTCCACTGCTTGAATGACAGAAAGATGACCATATTTCAAAATAGACTAGATCATGGGCCACTCTCACTCAAGATCCTCCAATAATCAGGAATTATCCCTTATGAGACAGGAATATGCTGCTGTATGCAGGAATGAAATCTCTCTTCTTTTCTTCTGTTGAATGATACGTAAAGCCCACAGCCAAGATTTCTACCAGAATTAAATGATGTGGGTTTGTGCTTTGAAATCTAGAGGGTTTGGAAACAGCATGTATTGTGTGGATTCACTACCACTTTACTTCCTTTCACTCCTAAAAAGCTGCAACGTGCAGAGAGGGGATTACTTACAGACATAGCTATAAGACATAACCCTTCATCTACACAGAGAGCTTCCTATAAAGGATCGAGTAAAAACAAAACAAAATTGTGCTGCTGCCTAGGGAATTATCTAATGTACCATGTGTGAAATTGCTCTCCTCAAAATGAAGAAATGCAAGAAGCAGAGACACTGCAGTATCACACAAAAGTCAGCTTGTGCCTTGTGAAAGGCAGCTTGAACATATGCTGATATTCAGAGTGGGATGGATACAGTTCATTCACATCCACCCTAAAATTATCGTGCAGCATATTGCTGAGGAAGTAGTAGGAGAAGAGCAGACAGCAGCAACATTCATATGCCTGTGCAGGGAACTGTGTTAGAAAGCTGGGAACTAAGAGGTGGTGATAAAAGTGGTCATGTCACCTTCATCTGCTCTTGCGTAGATGAGCTTGCTGGTGGGTCATTGTCATTCACTGCTGCCATGTCCCCTTTCTACAGAGAGGGAATGTTATTACTGCAATTGCTAGTTACTAAATGTCCTTAAGGAGGACACTTAAAGACAAGGTCATATTGATGACATTTTGTCTGTGCGTCCCTAGAAGATATGGAGCATGGTGATACTAACCTTAGGAACATGACAACACTAACCTCAGCCTAATAAAAGCTCACGTAAATCTCTTAAACACACTGTTGAGAGGACAGAAATTTTATGCCAGCAGCTTTGTAACAAATGCTGCTAGCTATATTTTGTGCAAGTGTGTTTCATAAACAGGAAAAGACTGGCTCCAGGAAAAGACTCTTGGCAGATTTTTATTCTTTTTGCCCTCAGATAAAGTTCATGGTTTTACATGTTGAACTGTTGGTTGCAATCCCCAGACTCCTGTATACGAGGTCCTTAATGTCATCTTGTACAATGTGCATATGAAATCACAGGGGCAAACATTACAAGATGAAGAAACAGAACTTAACCCATATACTTTTGAATATTATCACTCTCTTTCCTTTGTTTAAATCTAGATCCAGAATCTCACAAAAAGACAAATATTTTTCAAAACAGATGGTCTGACAACCAGCCTACAATAAGTGGAGGAAGAGTTAACAGAGATATTTTGGACTGTGGCATGAAGCTATTTTGCGGTATGTATTTAGCTGATATAATTTGACATTTTTCTAGGTTACAGGGTATCTGAAGATGGCTCTTGTCTAATTATCCACAGCTGTCCCTGAGGAAAATATCAGACCTTATATTCAGGTGAGAGCTTCCCACTGTAACCTATGTGTTTATCACATCGAGCTTTCAGGAATACAACAAGCTTGTGACAGCCAGGAGTTCAATTGAAAGTGCAGTCACTTCCACATGGTGAAACAAAATCTGCCACCCAACAAGGGTCAGCATCCACAGATCACATTAAATGCAAGCCTTCAGGCTTCAGGATGGCTGAGGTACTTGATCTAGATAAATTCCTGTTATTTTCTCTTCATGAACAGGGATGGAAAACAGCAGCCATGTTTGCCTTTTCTTTTGCCCTCTTCCAAGACATGAGTGTTGTGCATGGCATGGTCTATTTGAAGTGGCAAAAGTAGGACAGCCCATTGATCAGCTGGGAGGAGTTGCTCTGTCTTCCTTTAGTTCAATGTTCCTCAACTGGCCCCAAGGCTCATGTGCCAGAGAACATGCCACCAGCCCCTTAAAATTATTCTCTCTCCCAAAATGTAGTGGACATCCTCCAAATGATTTTATTTTTCATTGCTTTTTATTACTAACAATTACTGTAGATGCTTTCATAGCTGTTGCAGGTTGTTTGGCTTGGCTCTCTGTTTCACCCCCCACGTCCCCTTTCGTATGAATAGTTTAGCTGTCAAGAGAGAGATACGTTAAGCAGAATCCTTTTAACAGAAGAATGTATTTGAGTTCTTGAATTGTGTTGCTTTGGCAGCTCTGATAAGGAGAAAACACCCACAGTGTGGTGATAATGTGGGAAAAGCTTCATTGTCTGCTATTTCTCACTCCTTTGCTGCATTTAAATTATGTAAGAGTCTGCTTCCATCTCAGCCTACTGCACGCCGCTTAGCAGCCTGCATGACTCTGCAGTTAATTCTTGCAGCTACTGTAATTCCCTCTTGAAGTTATTTGGCAGCTCACCCCGCAGAAAAGGGCATATCTGGAAATTGCCTTTTCTGCAGTTTAACAATGTCTGCGCTTATCCGATTTAAGCCGGAGGATCACACTCAAAGGAATTGAATTTCCATACCTAATAGCTCCTGTCTGAGCTTCCATTTCTAGTGCGTTCCTCAAAAAGCAGCAAGTTTTGGATACAAAATTCTGAAAAGAGCTCACTGAGGAATAATTAAACTAAAATCAACATGAGTGCTAAGGGAAAACCGGACATTAACGTTCATATGAAATCTCTTAAGGTAAAGATTAGACTAAAGACCGTTTGTTCCTTGGACATTTGTCATGCAGTTTATGTCCTTCAGGAAAATATTTGGTTTTTTGGGGTCAAATTTTCTGGCCAAAAATAACGCCAGAACAAGCTTTATCAAAACAGTGTGTGGGAGAGAATGTGTGTACAGAAGCAGGTGTCACGTTCCCCTTTCTGAGGCAAAGAAACAGTCCAAAATCACTAAAGTAGTAAATCAACATTGAGTTTCCCAAAGTTCAAGGAATGTCATTTCGGAATAAGTGAATTGCACATCATCCTGTTTTGAGGATTGCCACAAGGTATTAATAAATATTTTGACATTCCCAGTCAGATACCCCATGTGCCTAATTTTCAGAAAAAAAAGTTTGGATGTTAAAGTCTTTTTGCACTATGGGAAAACAATAAGGTGAGTGTTCTTATGCTACTTCAAACTGGTTTGTATTTTCCTAACAGAGTGCTGGTTTTTCTACTGAAAGCTTTTCACAGCATTTTACATTGACATTTAATGTTCTAGAAGTTGAGACAACTTCCAAACAGCAGATTGGCTTTTTGTTGGCTTGGTTGTTGGGTTTTTTGCAAATATTGTCCAGTATTGCTGAAATGCATCAAAAAACTTGTATTGCCTTAGGATTATAAGGGTTAATTGTTATCATCTTCCATGACAGTCCTCAGCCTGTGGTTCAAGACAAAAGTTAGTCGTGACAATTTCTCTTTGATTTGGAATCATGATAGGGTATAAGATCCTAAAATAACACCCAGATTCTTTATTTTTTAACCCTGATCTCACATGAGATTCCATGTTCAAGTGGAAGGAAAAGAACCATTTCTTGCCGGGTACATCTCGCAATGTGCTAAGTACCTTCAGTTCCCATAGAAACTAAAAGGGATCAAAGGACACCCAGCACCTTACTAGCTCAGACTGTTGGCTGACGACCAGCCTAGATGTTTATTTGCAGATGTGCTATACCACTAACTGCTTTCATAAGAGTTTTAAGTTTTCCATTAGATAGACAAGAATGAGGACTTTTCAAGGACACAGTGCTTTAAAGCTTTTTGAAACCTATAGGTTGAAATAGCCTCTCAGATACATGTTTGGCTAGTTCCAAAAATAATAAAGGAGCGGTGCAGTTATTGTGAATACCTTTGTTGCTCCTATTAAAAGAAACTCTTTCTTATTGGAGAGACTTTTTTTTTGCAGCAGTGTTTTACATACTGGCCACGGAGAACACTGCATCAATCTGCAGAGCTATCAGAATCACAGGGAACATTTTAGCACTACAAAGCCAGCAGCAATAGTAGTGGGATGCAGACCTCATTCAGTCCTCTGTGGCATGATTTCTTGTGCCATACTATTACAGGATAAAAATATGTAGTTTAAAATCAAACAGAAGAAAAAGCCCTCTAATTCCCCCTGTGTACTTTTCCCATACAAGGCAGGAGCACAGAGATGGCAAATGCAGCACATAGAGTCCAGGTATCACTCGTGAATTTATGCACGCAGATGTACCTATTCTTGCTGTAATATATGTTCCTTATCTGTTGCGATGTATGTTGTCCAATTGATGCTCTCTTATGACACTTTGAACTGCTGGTTTTGGAGCCATTGGACGTCGGTAGCTCCCAGCCGTTCCAGTACAACTGTGGGGACTTTATAGGATTTTAGGTGAGATTTACCTGGTCATATCTGGGCAGCTACAGTACATAGACCGACAGCTGACTAAGTCATCATATCAACAGAGGGAAATGAGCACCAGAATGGGAAATTCATTCTACTGTGAAGCTGATATTAAAATCAGTGAGAGAAACTGTACCTAAAAAAAAACCCAAATCCATCAAAAGCCAAAACCTGTAACAAAAAAATTCCACCAGCCTTTCTTCTTGTTGAATACAAAAGGTATCCAAGTAGTTAACCAAGCCATAGAGGAGTACCTTATGGTTTTCTAAGATTACATAAATCCCTCTTCACAGCTGTGTGAGATGGAGTACCCAAACCCAGCTGCCATTTTATAGCATACATGCCTTTGTCTGCTATCGGAGCGACACATTTTGGTGACCTGTAGCTGTATTCCTCAGCAGAAGCTGCTGCCTTGTGAAAAAGCCATGGGATTCCCCAAGGGAGGCTGCTGCAGAGCAGGCTGGCTCAGCAGCGGCTGCAAGGTGCTTGCTGCTGTGACAGGCACTCTGCCCTGCAGCAAAAGATGGGAGCTGCTCCTTCCTAGGGAATATTGGCTCCATTTCCTCCTGCATGAGGCAACAGGACCCAAATCTCACTCAGTTCTGTAAATGGGAGGATGCTACTGTTTTGCATGGGGAAGATTATCTCTTTGCAAGTCAGGAGTTCCCAGTTCTCACATGCTTCTTGCTTTATTTACCCCACTTTGACTACTGTTTGTCTGCCTTTGTCTGCTTCTGGCATTGTGGGTACAATCTTCCATTGCTAGCAAGAGCACTTTGATTTTATTTATATTACAGCCATGAAATAATTTAGGTTGAGAGGGACCTCAAGAAGTCACCTACTCCAACCCACTGCTCAAGGCAGAACTAACCAGAACAGTTTTCTCAGGGCTGTGTCTCATTGAGTCTTGAACACCTCCCAGGGTGGTGCCCTTCACACACTCTCTCAACAACGTGGCCCAGAATTTGATTCTCTTCATGGTAAAAATATTTTTCTTTCTTTCTAACCAGAAAAGAATCTGTCTCTGTCTTTGTGTCTTCCCAGCAGGTAGTCGCAGAGAGCACTAAGATCTCCCCTGAGCCTTCCGTTCTCCAGGGTGAACTGACCCAGCTCTTTCAGCCTCTCCCTGTACGCCGTGTGCTCCTTCCAGATCCCTGCTCAATGTGGTGGCCTCTGCTGGACTCGCTGCAGAATATCAATATCTATCTTGTACTGGAGAGCCGAAACCTAAATGCAGCACTCCAGATCTGGTCTCAGCACTGCCAAATAGAGGGGAAGGCTCACCTTCCTGGACCTGCTGGCTACACTCCTTCCACTCTGTGCAACTGAAAACCAAGTCACTCTTTTCTTTACCAAAAATGTCCTTTATAGCTTCAGGACAATGAAAAAGCAGAGATAATTTTCTTTTCTAGTGCTCATGTTATTTTTGGCTTCAGTAGCAGGGATTTCTAAACCTTGATGCTAATGCCATCAAACACACAGATTTTTCTAATTCATGCCTCTACCCATTCTGTCACTTACCCAGCTCTCACAGAGCTGAAAGACATTTTATCTTATGCTCTTTCTTCTTCAGTATCCCTAAATTGTTAGTTCCCTGAAGCATGCAGCACCCCATACCCAATAAAATAAATAAAAAAAAGAAGTGGAATAGCTGTATTGTAACATCGAGTTTTTTTGGATTTTTCCCTTGTGTTGGGTTTCATGAATAAAATTCAATTTTAATTAAAAAGGTTTCTATGGTTTACTTGTTCCAAAATTGAGGACAGGATTGAGCTTCTTAAAGGAAAATTTAAAGTAAACTGTCTTTTTTCTTTGTAATCAGTGCAGTCCTTACCCTCTGACACAGTTTCTTACATCATCTCATTCATCCTTCTTGACTGGCATCTTAGCCATCAAGCAAGGACACAGTTTATATATACTCATTTTCTTTAAAAAAGAAGAGTTAGAAACCTATATCTGGGTTTCTTCATTTTTTTCCTCAAAAAAAATACACAGTAGTGTAATTTAAGAAAAAGTAGCACTTCCAGTAAGCACTTCTACCTGTAAAAAAATCTACTGACTGTGGTTTTCATCCCTTTAGGATGCAGTTCCCATGAGACCTACAACAGCTTGTTGAGCTTTTTATTGTGCAAGGCTGTAGGGGTAACTTTGCAGGCAAGTGTCTCTGCTCCCGTCCTCTCTGATAAGACGCTCACTGGTGAGTGACTGTAGCGTGTCGTGCACTGTCGCAGGTGAGTCTGCAGTGAATTAAACAGGGGCAAGGAGCGTTTCAGCCCTGTCCTCGATGTTGTTAGCAGAGGCTGACAAGCGTTGCCCTGAGTGGTTCCTGAAGCAGCTCAGCAGTTGACGTGACCAAAGGACGACTCACAGTAAGTACCTTGGGTGCAGTTGCTTTCTTTTGGAGACTATGAGAGTTTAGCAATGTAGGCAGGATGGCATTTGCCATTTGGTCGCAGAACCAAAGAGTGGCCTCTGGTATCACTTAATGAGGAGTACGGAAGCAGCAGTGAGTCCTCAAAGAGAAAGAGGTGTATTATAATCCAAATGGAAAAGGCAAGAATAACTTTTCTAGGACTTTCCCTTTCCCTATTTCCCTCAAAATAGAAAACCAACCAAATAAACAAACAACGCCCCCCCCCCAAATTAGGTTTACACAAGCTGTGAAATTGTGATGAAGTTGCATTATTTATAGGGCAGCCTCCTCTGAATGCGTTTCCACAGACTCCCAACTCAACCTTTGTATTTGTCCTCACCTCCCTAGTGAGAAAAATCCCCCAACTCCGCTGTTTCACCTGCTGATACTGTTTGACTTTTCCCCTAAATGAATGAGGTTCCAAGGCTGTTGTGACAGTCTCCCAACCGCCTGTGCTTTTCCATTTCAGATGATTTCAAATATAGGTCAAAGGGTCTTATCTGAGTTCATCATTCCCAATTGAGGGCAGAATTTGCCTGACACAACTTGTGACTTGAGGGTAATTATTACAATTATTGGGTCACGTTTCACCATAATCAGTTATGTAAGTGTTTTTCAGTTTTGCTACTGCCTTATTTAATTTTTACCAGTTACTATCATCATACTGAAATTTTACCTGTTATATTTCTCACACTCTTACTTCAAAAGAAGTGAGATATGATTCAAAATTATGTCATCTGCTTTCCACTACATATCCAGTTTTCAGGGTTGTGTTCATCTATATGTTATTGTCTACTTTTATCTATATCTGTATTTATACTGTTTATCTTTGACTGTCTATAAAATCTGTCAACATTCCTTAACTATTATCTTGATAAATAAAGTTTTGGGGAAGTATAAAATATAAAGAATAGGCTGTTTTCTGTCATAATCCTTATCTATGGTCCAAGATACATGTTCCTTATGAAACTGAATGTGCCTAGGTGCATACAGAGTACAGAAGCAGACATGTAGAAAAATACCAGTGTTAATAAAAAAGCTAAAAAATTTGCTGGTCATTATTCATGCACAACGGACCTATATCCCAGTAGATACCCCAGTTCTGGGGTATTATCTGGTATTATCGGCTATTATCTGATGATAATCTCTGAGCAGGATTTTCAGACAGGCTTTGTACCTGCCTTTTAAAATATTCTTATTTTTCTATTTATTTATCCAACTGTTATACACCCTTATTTTGATCCAGAGAATGCTACAGTTTATGGTTAAAAATTGTTTTTTTAGGAACCTTGATTCATAGTTCGAAAGAAAATATATGTTAGGAGAAGAAAATATATGTTAGGAGATAAGGAGAAAGCATATTTATCAAAAACCAAATGCAGCAATTCTTATCTAGTAACACAGTCTGTTCAGAAGATTTTCACATATATGAGATATAGAAAGGAACATATATAAGATACATTTCCTTCCAGAAAGAGGAAAACATCATTCCTAGTTCTGAGAAGGGAGAGCAACTGTAAAATTCAACTGAAGGTCATTCACATGTGAATTGGCAGAATGGCTCGACAAAGTGATCTAATATCCAGACAGGAGAAAAAATCCAGTACAAGAGAAGTCATATATTTACAGAATAACCTGTCCAAAGACGAGTTCCCTTTTAATAGTATGGATTAAGTCTCCAAAGCACAGCAGTTTTGATTCCTGTGCAATATGGGCCTTTCTGTTTTAATTGTGCGTGTGGTCATTACCAGTGTAAATGCAATAGCTGTTCTGTTACTCTGTTGCCCTCAGTGATACTCAGCAGCTGCAATTATACCATTACTTCGGTGCCTTCTCCTCATCAGTTTTGTAAGTGTTTTTTCCTACTTCTCACTCTCTGAGGAAGGGAAAAAAGGTATGCTGAGTTCATTGTCTTCATCACGTGCATTGTTTAGAGCAGTATTATTGTGTCTGCTCTCACGGATTTCAAAGGGAGGACTCCAGAAATTGTCACTGACCATCTCTGAACTCTTCTTAAAACTTTTTAGTTTTGTCTGGATGTGAGCTCTTTCATATTTTCCTTGACAAACAGCTATATTTACTTTCAGGTCTTCTGTGCTGTGAAGTAATTTGTGGGTACTGGAGCGTGGTCATACAATGTCCATTTTTAACTGTGAGTACTGAAAAGGTAAAATTTGACAGTTTTGTAGGTACCAATATGACCTCCACAGCAACTTTGTAGAGAAGTTGACCTGCATGCAAGGCTAGTTTTAAAAACAAAATCTACCAGGTCTCACTATATATATAGCCAAGAATTTAGCCCCTGGAATGGGCAGCTGCCAGATTTAACTCCTTGCGGCAGCTGCTGTCAAAGACAGAACAGGAAGGGAAAAGGGCACTAAGGCACAGCCTGCCAAGGTAATGACAGACGGCAGCAGCACAAATGGAGGAAAATATATCTGAGTTCTGGGTAAAAACCAAGCATTATCAGTGTTTTACCCTACACAGCCGACTGTGCAAAATGAAAGAGTGCAAATGTTA
The DNA here is from genome assembly GCA_013399435.1 of Arenaria interpres. Taxonomy (NCBI): domain Eukaryota; kingdom Metazoa; phylum Chordata; class Aves; order Charadriiformes; family Scolopacidae; genus Arenaria; species Arenaria interpres. The sequence goes on from VXAK01008979.1 coordinate 40,978, forward strand.
ATGGAATATGTGATGAAGCATTTAATAAAGATGTCAATCCTTTTTAAAAAATGAAATCTCAACCCCATGATTATTTACATATCCTCCTCCATTTATTTATTATTTGCATTTCTTTGTATAGTGTCAGTATTGTTTTATCTCACCAAAACATATAGTTTACCTGAAATATATAATTGCAAGACGGATAGATGCAAATATTAAATGACAGCACAAACACGATGGGACTGCTTTTTCCCTTCTTTAGCATAATTTCTTCTGTATTTGCCATTTAGTTTATGCACAACAGGAATCTTTTTAATACCTAAAAGATTTTATTCCTTGCATGAGAGATCAATCAAAATATTCTGCACGGGGGCATGAAAACTCTCCATTGAGGAGCCATATTTCATCGAAAGCACCTACTCAACATCTGCATCCCACATGTGCTACTCTGAGGGTCTTCTGAACCAATTGGTATTTATCATTAGGGCACATCTGTCCAAGCCCCACCGATTTTGCTATGTGGTTTATGATGACTGCTTCATGAGCATGGCCTGCCCACATGAAGGCAATTCAGTCTAACAGAATAAATGGATTTGAGCAGGCAGGAAGACAGACACTAGCCCAAAGGAGTAAAGTTTACTGTTTATCTTTTCTGTAGCCAGGGATAGCAGCAGGTAAACCAAGAAAACCTTACTGCCTCTACAGTTCAGAAAAAGTGGTGAATCTGTGAAAGGGAAGATAAAAAGCGAAAAATTTACTTCTGGATTTCCCAAGCCAAACAGCGGGAGCATACCCATAAAGGATAAAAAAATAAAATTACAGAAGTTTTACAGACAGGTGTGGAAGTATCTTTCTTCTTAGAAGACTTCCTTGGTGGTTGTAAGAAGCATTCCCATCACCTAACTTTAGAAAGTGTTGCTGGCATCCTTAAAGGAGTGATTAAGATAGAATGGAATGAATTATCCTCTGAAGTTACCTATCTGTCTCTACAGCATATACAAGGAATCCAAACAGCTAACTTATGCTTGGTCTCTTACTTAGTTGCTAAAGTTAGGTGAGACACATTTACCTTTTATTCTCTTCCAGAGGAATTCAGCTCATTTTCAGTTTGATTCGCTTTCACACTCCTTTTTATTTGGAGAGAATCTGACCCACCTATCTGAACATTAATGATCTTTTTAAACATAATTGGCTGTCATCATTTTATTTGCGACTGCCATCTTATTAATTTTAAAAAAACCCACGTTCTTCCTAGCCTAATTAGTTTGAACAGCCTACTTAATTTCACTACAGCATCATGTTTCCTAGCAACTTATTGTAGCCCTGCAGGGCATGCTGGCTTATCAAAGAGTATGTGTTTTCTTCAGAGGAAATTAAGTCACTGCTTGTGCTGCTCCAATTTTTCCCCTGAACAACATTTTGTCCTTCAAATCATTCTGCAAAATTGTGTCACAACCCCTTAACTGTGTCCATCAAAAGCTATATTGAGCATACAGTAACTGATCCTAGTTTGTCGTTCAAGATTCTAAGGAAACCTTTATATACTAAGGAAATAAAATCAGCTTACAGTTAGTTTTAGGAAAGGCTACCATGTTCTAATTACATTCATGTTTTATTTTAATAACAGTTTCTTCTCAGAACACAAATTTATAAATGTTTTTATCATCCCTTCATTCTTCTCATTAGTCCTACAACAATCTCAATTCCCATTTATTGTTCTCTGTGATATCAGGTTAAGAAGGGGCATTTTTAGAGTGTGAAACACTTTGAAATATATCATTCCAGCAGACTGCTCTCAGGCAGCCTATTTAATAGTATTGAGAGGTGCTGTATTAGCAGCTTCCTCTGAAATCAACCAAATCAGAGCTATTTAACTCCTTCAGGAGAATGTTAAAAAAATAATAATAATTGTTGTCCTAAAATGTTTATTTCACTCCCTATAATGCATTTTCCAGTCTTTATCCTGCATCAGACTATATCAATTAATCTTTTGGGGTATATCTAATCCTATGCTATTGAATGGCATCACATTCAAGGCCATTGCCAGTACAAAGTTATGCTATTAAGCACTGACAAGTGGAAAATACTTTAATCTTTAGCAAAATTAAGGAAATCCACTTGTATTTATTGCTGAGCAGGGGTATTTAGACAGCTAATTACTGCAGAGAAAGTAACATCCCATAAATCCAAACCCTCAATAAAATGAAATAGTAGAGCCATAATCTGGGGCCTTTTTAATACAAGGCCTTACTGAACCTCTCCACTATGTCAGTTCCTTTTCTCAGTAGTTACAAGTTGGATGAAGGGGAACTGCTGTATGAAATTCAGGAAAACATATCACAACTAATAATCCTTCAAGGATTGAATAAACTAGTCCAATAGATCCAAAAGTTTTCCAGGCTTCTGCAGGGGAACCAGATTCCATTTGGCAATCCAAGCTTCTAAATCCATTTGTTTACCTTGCAGGGGGCAACATCGGGAGAAATGCACATGGCTTGTATTTTGCAGGCAAACATAAACGCTGTTCTGAGCAAGCCCACTCACCAGATCTGAAGCAAGTAATGCATTTTTTACTTTGGAAAGCCATAAACCTTCCCTTTATAATGGTGTAAAACTCCCTACACACTGAAATGTGAGCCTTAAACTTTCAATTGTCTGTCAGAGGATGTAAATGGAAGGGGTTTTTAAACCGCTTAGAGTCCTGGAAGACATAAATTAATAGACAGAAAGCAGAAGCAATTTCTTACAGGTTTGTGGGGGTTTTTGTATAAACACACCTGCGCAGAAGATATGATGAAAAAGTAAAACACCTGTCATAAAGGGAAATTATGCAGCACTTTGCAAACTCTATCCTATTTCTACAGTCCTCCAGTGGCAAATCTAAATCCCAAGAAACTCAAAAATCAATAACAATCACTGTATCAACTGTTAAAATGAAACTCTCTAATACTTGGGGAAGAACAATGGAGCCATTTTGAAGTTTACCAGCTTTCTTTACAACCGTTAGGAAGATAATGTGTGAAGGAAAAAATTACTGAATGTACATGTTTTTCCAAGAGTGGATGTAGAGACATTTTTCACTGCAGGTTTTGAAGTTAATTCTAGCAAGCATAGCAAAATCCATTCCACTACCAACAACAAACCTCAAGTGTTTCTCATGTTCCCAACACCATGCTTGGTTGTCAATTAAGTGATTTATTTTGTGATGCAATTGTTGTCTCAGGAACCACCAGTGACATTTCTTCTAGTCATTTGATTTAGTCTTTGCAGTTCCAGTCAAACCCAAACCTTTATACCATGAGACCAATAATGCACCGATATCACAGAAGTATGTCCCTCAACTCCATGAGCTGGGTTTAGGATATAAACAGGTTATTTTCAATTTTATGTTGAACATTATTCATTTTATTGTCATTCTCCTAGCAAACTAGAAGGAGTGGAAGCAGAGCTAAACTGGAGCAGCTGCACTTAAATTTTCCTTCAATTATTGCAAAATGTAATTAACATCCAGAGTTTTAAGTCAGACTTCTCCTTCTGTTCTCAGGAGGGTCTGATGCATGATAGCCTTTCTACAAATGTGGTTATTTTTACCTAAGAACATTCTGTAGTAAATGAAATTTTAAATCATTACACTTCAAAATGAAAAAAAATTACTTCTTAAAAAAACCCCACCACTGCACTAGATTGATGAAGATGGCAGTATTTTCAATCTCATGTTAAGTATTTTCATATTCAAACAACTGTGAACAATTCAAACTGGTGAAAATGTTTTTGCATGTGAAAAGTTGTGTTTAATTGAAACTTAGCTTTCCATTTAAGAGGGAATATTCAATTAGCCTTTGTTACCTTGCCAAACAAGAATGATGGCTTTCCTGCCGTCTTTCTCAGGCACCGTGATACAACTTTTGCCTTTTTAGTTATTGGACCAGATTTGGACTTAGCTTGACAGACTAAACCTTGAGGTAGCTTACACAGATGTTGCTTTATGTCTTTCAACCAGTTTTAGTATAGCAAAGTAATTATTATTATGACCGTTAGTTATCATTCTAGATTTTCCTATGCAGGAGAGAAACGTGCTAGAAATTAAGCTAAAACTGCACCATAAGGGGATTTTCTGAATGGGACCTGGACAGTAGACCCCAGATCTCATTAGCTTTCAGACATCTGCAATAGAATCCAAGTATTCAGCAGTGCCTACTGAAATCACTCTGGAGTTGAGACTTCAGAGAATCATACCATGTTTATGCTAACTTGGGGGAAAAAATTGTAAAAAGATTAAGGGATTTAAGCATCCAAATCCCATCAGAATTTGAAGTGTTTTGGGTGTCAAAATTACAACATATTTTTCTAAAATTTTCAAGCTAAATGTACATTTATATTTTTTTGAAGGCTGTTACATGTTTTTGTTCACATTGTAAAAGAAGTGAAGTTTATATATAT
>VXAK01008983.1:0-48832 GCA_013399435.1 Arenaria interpres
AATACTTCCTTTGTCACAAGAACTTAAGTATGAGATGTATTTGCCTCACCTTTCCAACCGTAGGATAAATCATATAAATTTTACCTTTCTTTCTAAAGCAGACCTGAAAAAATTTCAACTTTCCACATAAATTATGTCAGATAGGCCTAACTGTTCATTGACTGTGGTTTATGTCTTGTGTGTTGCCTTTTTCTGTTAGTTCTGCTGAGGGGTTAATAGAAGAGTTATGCCTATTCACATCGCAGGGAAAAGTCATCCTTGTGGAAAAAAATTTCCCTGAGCATGGATTTTTAAAGACTTATACAAAACTGCCAATTCTTTCCCTGGGAGATCTCATCTTCCTGTTACTGAGAGTTGAGAAAAACACAAGTGTTTGCCACCTGGAACACACTTGCAATATTGAAATAATGAGCATATAATCATACTTGCATTTGGACACAAACTCCCACATTTTCAGCTCTGCCTGACAGCAAGAGGACCCCCATCCTATAGAGATTTACTTTTCCATGCTGTGAATGATTGCCCTGTAAGTCAGGCAATTTACACTGCAGAATAGCAACTATAAGTGTAATTTTTTGTCACCCCTAGCCTAAATATTGTAAAACATTACACCTCTATTCCTGAATATTTTTTTCTACAGCTATCAGTTTCTAAACTGCCAAAAGAATGTCAATTATTTAAAAAATGTGAAATCTCTGATATGGCAAAAAATATATCAAAATCCTTATTTTCAGTTCCTTACGGTAACCCAATAATAAATGCATACTAGCCTATTCCAATCTCTTCTAGTCATCTTCTTTACATTAACTCAGGTTCCACAGCTCCAACAGAAATAATGGTTTGTGCATGAAAACAGTTAATATTTTTTTCCTGTATCATTATAATCTGTAATCTGTGGCTCTAGAAATCCAAATGAAATATTGGCATATGTGTGGTATTACTCCTATTACATTGACAAAGCTGACTGTGGTGCAGTTATTATTTCTACAAATATGAGTCTAGAATTTGGGAGTAATCAAACTAAATGATGTGTATATACACGTTCTCTAAGTCACCTCAGCTACAATAACCCTGGATTGCTTTACTTGCAGTTGAAATAGAGTTAAAACAAGGCTATTACAAATGACATGGTTTAGTTTTGGTGAGATTTGGGGAAGCAGGGGAAGAGGACGGATGGATAAGTGGTAGCAACCTAAGTAGAAAGGGAGGGACAGAGGGAGGGAAGAAGAAGAAACTAAGGAGAATACCGGGGGTTGGGATAGAAATTTTTCTTCTCATATGAGAAGCTAGTCTGAGGAACTCTGCTGTCTTGAAGATTTCACCTTCATTAGTCCTCCTTATTTCTCTGCCTTCCTATTGTTTGTCCTCACCTGCTGTTGCCAGCCTGAATTTGGCCTTTCCGGGTGATGTCCCAGGCAAGATTATTTTTGTTTTCTGAGGTATTTGTACCTCAACTATATATACAACAACATATAAGTGTTCCAAACAAAGGATTTTCTGCTAGGTATATAAATATTAATGTCTGTAAGCTCAGCCTCAGAGAAGATGTCAGTGCTCCAGACACTGTGTTGGTTCTAAGTCTAAAGGCTGTCCTGCGATGCAGTATGGAACAAGAGATGTGTAGTTGGAGACATGGGAGTCTATGGAGACCATCATGGTCCACCTTTGCAGAACATCAGCAGGTTGATCAGCAAAGGCCTTTCAGTTCTGTTTGTTCATAAATGGCTGACTGCAGGCTGCCAAAATATTCCTGTCCATGCCAGCTAATTCATTCCTCTCCTCCTAGTGCTTTCCCACCAAAGCATTTGGCTGTAAGAAAGAGATTAGGCACTATTGTTGCAGTATATTTTTAAAGGGTTCAATGTAAACTGGTGAAAACCAAATCAAACTGTGGCTGCCAGAAAGATAGGAGTAAAAGGAAGAGGCTGAGGGGAGTGGGGAGAAGCAGTTGGTTTCTCTAAGCTTTAATTATTAGAATTTCATGCTCCTCTGTGCCCTCGTGGTAGAAAGCCACGGTCCATCTTTATGCTGCCTTTATAAATTCTAATTACCACACCTTGGGATATCTGTTCTTGCACGAACCTAAACAAGACCTTTGGGGAAATAAGAAAGGTTCTCAAACTCTGGAGTAAACTGGCATTTAGGAAATCCCTGCTTTCGCTTATGAAGTTCAAAAGAGTATGGGATTTGTTTAACGCTTTCTCAGACATTTGCTCTAACTTTCAGTTAATTCTGGTTTCAAACAAACAGTGTAAGGAAACCAGAGCACAGCTGCCAGGGTGACTATCCCAAGGTGGCTAGGAAGAGCTGTGTACAATTCTTGCAGCTTGTTTCATATAAACATTGCAGCTACTTCATTTTTAATGCCTCAGTCTATGTACAATCTATGTCAAGGTCAAAAGTATATTTCTTTACCTCTTGATTGGCTACTTTTTGACATGAAAACATGAAAAAGCAGCAATCTGGACTGTTTTTTTTTCTGTATACCTAGCTTGTTTTTAAAATGCTTACTTTCAGGTAGCCAATACTTTTCCTCCTACAAGTGTGGCACACTTACACAATCAAAGGGCAACAAACATTGTAGAGTAATACTAGAAGTATTTAATGAAGAGGTTAAATCACAACCTGAGTTAGGAAAAGCACGATCTTAAAAACTGAATCAGTACAAAGCTTGATCAATTGAGGAAAAAATGATGAAATGAGTATCAAAACCTAAACTCTTCTTATTAGTATTTGATACTGCAACGGTTCCCATTAAAACAAGGATGTTTTCAAACACAACAGAACCTGTCACGTCTCTGTTCTGCAGAAAGTTCAAGTGAAACAGAAGCAAAAGTGTTAATGACTTCTGTGGAGTATTTGAATTCTGTTGGATCCTTTGACTTGATTCTCAGTCAGGAGCTCATTATTTAAGTACAAAATACACTTGGTTAGCTTTTTATCTAGGAGTAGCAATTATTTGTTCAAAAATAATTTTCTTTCTCAGAATCTACGATCTCATTCTTCTCCACTGTTAGATCCCACCGCTTGCTTTCTGCTGTCTGCATTATTTTTACCCTAATCTAAAGAGTTAAAGAGTAATTTAAGAGCACAAGAGCAACAATAAGCATCTACTAGCTGCTTACTGTATTGCTAATGCTTTTATAGAATGTGGCAAATTCTTAAATATTTAATATAACTTACTCTTCCCTTTAACCATTCCCTTCTCTGTGAAGGATCTCATGAAATATGAATTACGCTTGTGTAATGTTTTGCATACCCCGATGGCTGCCTCATTTCAGTCATATTACATATGCAACCTCTATGCAAAAATGAGAGCAAATGCTTAGTAAAAGTCATTCTTTCGTAATTGAGGTTCCCAGGTTTCCATGATCATTCCAAATTCCCTGCTAAGCATTAAGATCAAGAACTGGAATGGGTTATAGAAAGCAAACTCATCATGACAATCTTTGTGTTGAACCAGAATATAAACAATTTAAAACCCATGAAAATTCAACACCAGCCTTTACAACTGTTTTGAAAACAAAATTTTGCAAAGGATTCATTTTCAAAAGTGATTTCTCATGTGCCATCATGTCCAAAGCGACCAACTGCTCACAGGTGCACCAGTTTCATTTGCTTGTGTGAATGTTAGTCCTAGGTTCAGATGGGTTCACAGAGAGAATTAGTTATAGAAATTACATCTGGGATTATATCTGGAAAAAGCACTCAAGGCACCTCAGCAACACTTTTCAGTAGCTGAGTTCAGAAGCAGGAGTAGGGTTGTGATGGGTGCTGCTGTCACTTCAAGGGGCCTTCAGCCGAGCTATTGTCCTGGTTTGAGGACACTATGACAGCTGTAGACCAGCTGAGGCTCTGCCTCGTTAAAAGATTGCTTCAGACTAAGTACACCTATTGAACTGCTATACGTGTCAGTCACAGCTGCGTGCTGAACTCCATTCGTTGTGTGTCTTAAAAGGCTCATCTGCTTCCGCTTGGTCTTCCACCTACACAAGGGCTGTGTCTGACTCTCGACACCTTTGAACAGTGTCTGAGATAAACTTGTGTTTGAAAAGACTGAATTACTTCAAATTCTTCCCCATTTTCAGGTGCTAGTATTGGAGGATTTCTTGTGAGTCATGAATATCAAAGCATGTAGTTTTTATTAATGGAAAATAATTTGGGAGAAGTTCTTCCCAATAACATAAAAGAGCTAGTTTCTTGCCAGGGTATGTGTGATATATAAGGTTCTTAATGAGAGATTCTACATATATAGCAAGCCCTATCCCTGCCTAGATAATACTTTACATCTTACAAAGATGATATTTTTGTAGGTATTTTTGTTTCAGGTATTATGGCAACATGAACTTTCCTTTACAAACAAAATTTTCTAATGTGCATGGTTATAGAGAAGAGCTTGCTAATATGAATCTTGAAAAGCTCAGAACTATGACCTTAACAACTCCACTGTGTTTTGTTCACTCATGACCTTTATGAAGCCTCCTATGATTTCAATCCTTTGAGTTGGCAATACATAGTAATTCCTATTAGTTGTTTTTCTCTCCTGTTTGGATGTGAACAATTGAATTTGAAGTGGTTTTATAGTCTATCTTTATTATGAACTGATACTTAGTTATTCTTGTTTGGGAATTATTCTTGTTTGGGAATATCTTCAGAGCTTGGAAGATACACCCTTTTCTTGGTTTTATGCCAGATAAAGATCAACACATGGAATTGTTGGTTCTATCAAAATATTAATATATTTTCTCCCTGCCTAAAACACCCCACACAGTCCCATCCTTTTTCCCCAAAGGTCTGTTTTCTGTTAAGAGCAGAATGGTTGAATGGCAGAGAAAAAGAAAAAATCGTCAAGGAAAAAATATATTTTCTACGGCAGAAGAATTCTTAAAGACTGTATGCTTTCACATTATTCCCTCTTTCTCTTTCTAAATGTACATGAAACAAGATAGAAATCAATAAATCTTTCCTCACCACATAAATTTTAAGTCTTCCCAATATGTTTTGCTATTACAGATTAGCAGTGCTGTTTAATGCCCCCAGACAGGATAACATGCAAATTTCACAATGCCTTGGTGAAGACATCCTGCTTTTTCACCCTTGAGTTCCTTAGCAATGTTTATTTAACCTACAAGCAGGAGTGGGATTAGTGAATTCACTGGTTCATTCCTTGGACCAGACTTCAGAAGGTTCCTTTCAGGAACATAAGAGGAATAGGAAACTTGCAGTAGTAAATATTCCCAAGGCTACAAAGAATCATAAAGCAAACAGCTTGCCGTAGTTAAACGAGAAAAAATTATAAAGTGGTTGACTAGGTCATTACAGAAATGATGGCTTATAGTGACACAATATATTATTTTCTTAGATAAAAACTACTGACCTCTCAGTGGCTATAAAATGTCACATGACACGTCTTGCTTACATGAAAATTTTGTGGTAGAAAATATGAAAAACAAATGTATAAGCTTGTATCACATTCAAGCTGTAGACTTTTTAAACAAAAGCAGTTTAGCAAACTATAGACAGCCATGTCTTATTAATAGACAGGGAAAGAAAAGCCTTGAAGAGAGGTGCAAATTTATCTGGCTAACATCTGGGATGTGAGTAAACATGAAGAATGAGAGGAAGGACAGAAGTCCACTATAAAATTTGTCATGCTTCCTATTTTATACTGCTGTGGATCATGTATTGTATACTTCGTGTTTACTGTAAGTTTCATGTTAGCATTAAATACCTCAGTTTACCTCTGGAAAAGTAAGGATAATGAACTTAATTTTGTTCAGTAGGAAAATTTGATCACCATGAAAAAGTTCTTAAACAAGACTTGCTGCAATCAGAAAGCAGAGCTAATATCTCCATGAATTTTTTTTAAGGGTAAAGCAGAGAGGGTTTTTCTAAATGAGAAATAGCTGGGTTTTGCTATACCTTCCACAGAAAACATGTCCTTTTTTAATCAATCATAAGAAGAATACTTCATAGGGCCTTAAAAAAAAAACAGATTTCTTTGGTTTTGCAACACCCCAGACCTAGGTATACAGCTTAGCTTCCACTTCCCAAAACCTGCTACGTGCTGCACTTTGGATCCACATTGAATAACTTGTTAGCATCCTGACATGCTTCCTTACAGCCTGAATAAACTTCTTGCAGGTAACCCATCCCCAGTGCCTTCCTGTTCTGCTGCAGCCTTCACTGTGTTGCTTTTGCTTCCCCGTGTGTGCTGTGGGTGAGGGCTTGCAGGCAGGAACAGGTACTAGGGGAGTGGAAAGCCCCATAATAGTTGTTCTGTCTCCTATTAGCAAGGAGAAGAGTGTTACAAGACTGGCATAAGCATATTATTTTTTTTCTAATGTGGTAGCATCCCCCAGCTGGCTCCATCTAACAGAAGGGAGAAGATACTCATGTAATTTTGGCCTGATGAGGTGAGATGCTGCACAGATTTTGGAGGCGTTGTCTTCAGAAATCTCTCCCAAAAACTTTCCTGAGTATTATTGATTATAATCCAAATAATCAAATATACATTTCATTATATATCTAGGATATCTTACATCTCTCATCAAGCATCAACTCATGGGACATGAAAGTCCAAACCAAGAAAGGAATAGAAAGAAAAGAGAACAATAACAGCAACAACAAAAAGACAAAGACTTCAGTAGGCATTCACATTATTTCACAAGACTTGCCATTTTTATCGAATCTTAGCAAATATAAATTTCCTTTCTCTGATAGCTCATATTTCAATTGGGTAAGATGGTACTTCTGCCAGGATTGCCTTATGTTATTTTCTCAGTTGCTTCTGGGTTGTTTTGTGTGAGGAAAATATAGAAAATGTAACAAGCAGTGCAGAGTTAAATACCATTTGGAGGGTGCAGTATTTCATTCCTGATATTAAAACAAGTCAAAAAGGCAGAATAAAGCTGCGAATATTTCATTTTCCTGATCAAAATTGTTTCTATTTTTAGGGAAGCAAATACTTTCTCAGTTTTCATTTTTACCAGTTCTATCCAATGTTACTCTCTTCATGTATTTAATTTTCAGTTTTCTTTTTTTAGAAAGGCTGTTGTGATTATTTTCCACATTCTACATATTCATGATGAAAATAACTTGTGTTTTCTCATCTTAAGTTTACACCAAGCTAAATTAAATAGGAATATATACACAAGAGAAAAGCAAACCAAGATTTTACGAGCACACAAAGTGATTTCTAGAAGTTTGGCAGACTGTATTTATGGGGTTCTGAAACCAGGAAGAAGAAAATATGCAGAAGATTTTAATTGGAAAAGTTTTATTTATGTTTCTGTTTGCCCTGTGGAGTTTATTTTTCCCAGAGAGTTTTCTTCTTGCCATCATTTCAAATTAAGATACATCTAACGTGCATTGATGTAAAAGGAAGATGGTTATTCCTTGGTTCTTCTGAGGTGGCTGGGGATCCCTTCTAGCTACTTAATGCTAGGGACACGTAATTTTCTGCTGTCCTTAGTTCCACTTCACCCAAAATATATCTGTCTTGTAAATTGGCTTGGGGTAAAATCTTCATTCTGCTGAAGTCAATGGAAGTTTTAGCATTGCCTGCAATTACATCTCAGAAGGAGACAGCAGATCACATGCTGCAAGTTTCTTCTTCATTACAATGAAAGAAATTATGCTGCAGCACATATGAAGGCTCTCAGTGCTTTCTTGGACCACCTGCCACCTTCCTGTCCTTTTGTATCCTTCTAATTTACTCTTTCCTCCTACATCCTGCTCCTTTTCAGGGACGTTTTGAAGGGTGCTGTCAGCATACTACCACATTTGCAACGGCAACTGCACGTCAATGATTTTTAGGACAGATTTCATTCTAACTCAATATAAAAATAACATATGACTAAGCAGAGTGAACATGTGAAATGGATCTGTGCTTCACAGCATGTCTGCTTCAGTATCTAGTTGGAGCTATGGTTCCTCTAACCTGTAAACAGACATGATCTTGTACATTGTAGTGTCAGGAAGAGGGCAAGAAATACAATAGCATTTTTTTGTGGGCTACAAAGTTCACAATAGAATGAATGAATAAGATAAATGTTTTATCTACATTCCCTGTGCTCTGTGCTCTTAATCATATGTATTATATGTCGTCCCAAGATGAGCTGTGTTCCAGAAGAGGGTAAGTGGATGAGGATTTTGTGATGCCTCTGCATATCTAGGTAGGAAGCTTTCCAAAGTTGAAGCTTACTTTTCCAGTGTTAGCAATGTGTGTGTGTGTATGCACATGTATTTTCCTCATATCCCTTATCTTCAAATGAGACTGGAGCAGAGCATCACCATGCCTCAGTCCCCGTTTTTTGTCCCCCTGAGGAAAGAATGCCCCCAAGCCATGAGCATGGCTATTTATTGCCATTTTACACCAAGCTTGGAGGTCTAAGTTGCACTTTTTCTCCTGCAGGTAGAAAGGAGAGAAATAGATTTTATGTGTCTAAGGAGATTCCACTTTCATGTGCTTATGGTTGGAAAGTTTAGCTGCAGTCCCTAAGGGCAACTGATCCAGGTTTTTCCCAGCCTGATTAGTAGATTGTATTTACTCCTCTTGGACCCATTAATGATGATCAAGTGAAAGCAAATCTGACTTCTGTAGTGGGGAGAAGTCAAACCATGTGATGAAAGCAATCACAGGAGGGTTGGAGTAAAAATATGCTAGCCTAATTAGACCCAGGTTTCCTGATGGAGGATCTGGCAAGAATATGTGATCTCAGGTCTTGAGCTATGGTCTAGAATATGCACAAGCAGGCTGTGATGGACAGGACTGTTTTTTGTGGGTTTTTTTTTGTTTTGTTTTGGATTGTGGGTGTGGTTTTGTGTTTGGGTGGAGTTTTTTTGGGTTTTTTGGGTTTTTTTGTTTGGTTTTTTTTGCTTGGTTTTTTTGTGTTTTTTTTTGGTTTTGGTTTTTTTTTTTTAATGTGGTTGGACTCGATGATCTCAGAGGTCCTTTCCAACCACTAAGATTCTGTGATTCTGTGAGGTCCTGGGACAGTATCTGTGCTTGTTGGATGTATTCATTGTTATACAGGTTCCATCAGAGTCTCTTCTGAATCATATTTTCATTCTGGTGCCAGGGGTTAGTCTCCCAGAGTGAAACTAGAACTGAGATTTTTTAGTCATTACTAATAACAAGAATGTTAACATTAGCTACCTAAACACATAATAAAAGCAAGGGTGAATGTAATGTTCCTATATGTCTCCCCTTTTAAATTTCAACAGGACATGGTATTCTGCCTTCTCACTAGATGGACTATAGTATTATGTGCTGAGAGCATGCCATATTCCATCCGAGAAATGGCTGTATTTAGCTCTTCTGCGTGTGTAAGGATTTTTATCAGTTCCTTATGAATTTCATTAAGATGCTGAGACATCCTATTGTTTGTGAAAACCTGTTAAGATCCTGTTAGGAAAGACAGTACCGGTAAGTGCTAATTTAGAACAATTGAAAATATTTTGCTGAACTTAGAGAAGTAAAACTGCATCTGATTAATTTGTCAATTGCCTGTTTTCTTTACTATTTATTCTTTCTACGTTTCAGAAGAGTATTGTGATTGAATTTTACATAAGAACTCACATTTTCTTTGGAAATGTCAAATTTGGAAAAAAAAAAAAAACCACAAAAAAACCCAGGATAAATATTTAGAATCTTTTTTTGATACAATTTTTTGTTTGTTTTCTATCACCTCTTATGAGAAGGGCCATGTTAACAAATCATTGTGCCAGACTGCTTGTGCCTCCTACGTCAAATCAGTTGTGCAGCTGTGACACAAATATCTGACCGCTCACTTACACATACAGTTCCTCTAGTATTCTTTTTTTCTTCTCTCTGTTCCTAGATGATTTTGTTCCTATGAAGCCAATTATTTAAATTTTAAACAGTGAGATTTCTGAAGTAATAAATGGCTTTGCAACTATTTCAACTGGGACAGATTTCTAGGAGAAAGGAGGGACTTGGCTAAGAAAGAGTGGGCTCATAGATTCCAGTGAAGTCTATTAATTGTTTTCTCAGTCCGTTGGTGTTGCCTTCTTCCTACCCCGTCCTTGCCCTCTGTAAAAACATTGTGGGTACAGGTGGCAAAAGCTGCTGGAGAGCCTGGGGGGATGCTGAGGCAGTGGCCTTGTCTGAATGCCACATTGCTGCAACTAGACTTCCCCCAGAGCCAGAGGTCACTCAGTGAGAAGTTGTCTCCAGTATCTGCGAGGCACTGCACGCACTACATCGCCACGTCCTTGAGGAGCAGCACTGGACTGGCACTGGAGCAGAGAGAGAAGTGTTCACACTGGAGAGAAGCCATGGAGACCAAGAAGGGAATGAGGCACTAGCTCTAAGGGGAAGGCAGAAACCTCTCAGGCAGAAAGCTGACAGAAATGTGATGAGAGACGGATGTGTCCACTTTTTGTAACATTCTCTAAGAAATACCTGTGTCCACGGCACTAATCTGTGCTTCAAAGAGAAAACTGGCCTTTGAGCCATGAACAGCATTAGCATTCAGCAAAGATGAAGTGTTGTTTCCACACTAGAGAAGTGTGGAAAAGGAGGAGGAGAAGACAACGAGCCATGCAGCCAAGCTAGTGTCGCTGTTAAAACATGAAGCGTTACAGTTTCTGACCTTCTCTTTTGTCTTGTGGAAACTGTTCCAGCTGTCACCACAGGTTGAAAAATAAAAAAATGCACAGAGCTTACAGTATACGCAAGGCTTAGCTGGGCTCTGGGAAAAATTAATTCTGTGTGAGTTTTGTTTAAAAAAAAATCAAAACTTGCAAACTTAATAAGAAGTTTATAGATTTTAAATCTTCTTCCATTTTTTGTGGATATTCAAAAAGAAGTGTCAAAAGAGCATTTCACAATAGGTTTTTTTGTAACTCAGAATTGCAACATGCGACTCTTCATCAGCAGAGTCTTCATCAGCAGATGTCAGAGCATTTTATGCTTGAAACCCATATAACTCCTTAGGTTAGAAATGGGCAGCTTTCCAGGCTCCAACACAACAGTAGCAGAGCTGGAAGGATTATGGATGTGTCCAGTACCCTGGTTCAGTGCTCTAGGCAGTGTTACGAGTCGGAAAGAATTTTGCTCTTGCTTTGTCTCTGGGCACTGCTCCCTTGTATGACAGAAAGCTGAAATTGGAACTGCATCTATATGTTTGATCTATAGTGACAGTTATGGGTAGTCGCCTATGCCACAGTCGTGGCAGGAATTCACGGCTCTGCAGTTCTTCAGTATATTTGATCCTTGCATCTTCATTCTACACTTTCTCTTCATTGCTTTCTAGTGGGTAGATTCAACTGAACATATATTTCATGTATTGCAATAAGTGATCAGATTAAACTGCATATATATTTCATGGATTATAATATTTCTATTTCTGCCTGTGTACAAATTTTGGAGAGATTTGCCCGTCTGTTAGCATACTGTGTGCAGCACAGACCTCTTTGCCACTCTTCCCTGATAAACAAGCCACTAATGCCAGTTTAGTAATGCTTCTACAGGCAACAAGGCATATTTGTTCCTTTTCATCAAACAATCTGCAATATTGGTCTTCTTCCTAGAATAGAAGACCCTAGAGCTTTCTAAAATAAGATCATTAACACTGCCAGTTCAGTTTTGTTGTAGCCTTGTGACTGAAAATGCCTTAGGGGTGAAAGGACCTGACTTTGCTCCTACTTCCTAGAAAATACTACCAAAAAGCTGTCTGTCTTGCAAAACTGTACCGGTCGGTGATTACATCAGGTAGGGTATGCCATTGCTTTGTCCACAATGAGTGAGAACTGTAGTAGTCATGGACACTCCAACTCCTTGTTCCCAGACATCTGAGAAGACAAGTAGAGTAATGAAAGCACTTGGACAGTTTTCAGTGGAAAAAAAAAAACATTTTTGCTTTGCATAAATGTATGCTGGAAACACAGTTAGCCTGCATTTTCTCCACTTGGCTTTGTCTCTGGGGTCTTGAATCATGATTTGCTTATCAAGACAAATTCTTCAACTCTAGAAACATTGCAGTGTATCAAGAGTTATCAGTGGTCTGCCTTTCACAGCTTTTTTATACAATTTTTGTCTTGTTCCCTCAAATTGTTTCAAGCAGTTCAAGTATTCTCGAAAGACAGGCATTTTGACCTAGTGGCATGCCATCCTGGACATGAACTCATGATAAATTATTCATTCTGACTCCTGCTATGAAAATGGCATATAACTGGTTTACCTAAGGGCATCAGATAAAGTTTACCTTATGCCTGTGCAACTGTTTTATTTCTGTGCTGCGTGTAGGCACTCGTAAGGAAGTGGCAATGCTCTTCAGTAGAACATTGACAGCTCAAGAGTATGTATCAAAGGCATTTAGTGGGAGACAGCTTTCGTTAAATCCCTGTTGTAATTTAAAATAGCTTTTCCTTTCCTCAAATCGTATCTTTGGACATACTAGTCAGACCTTGGATGTACAACTTTTTCAGAGACACCCCTTTGCTGCTTAGACTGGATCTTTTGAAAGCAGTGATCTAGATGTATAAGATGCTCTTCTATGTGAGAAGCACTTGAATCTTCTTCTTTAGCTTCTGATGAAATAGTCTTGCTACCAGTTCATTGCTACTAGGACTTGTGCTTATTTAAACTAATTATGAACTAAATGTGTGAGCACCTTCATCTGGGGCTTGCTTCAGTCATCACACACATCTAAGAGACTGTGGAGATGAGTTGTCAGACAATTTGCAAACTCCAATGGTCCCTAACTGATTTAGTATCATTAGGTACAGAGAGCTATTCTGCAGTTTATACATTTTTGGGGCACTAAAAGATAACCTGTAAAAGTCAGCCAGAACAGCTTTGTTACACATTTGATGGCAATTTTACCTCTTCTTTCTTCAATTTTTTGTTAGTTCCCAAGGCTCTTCTGTGGGAGAGGTGGTACTGTGATTGTGACCTTCTGTAGCTTCTGCTCCTTTTTTTCCCCATGTTTTTGGACAAGAATGCAATGAATGATGATGCTGATCCCTGTGAGACCTATTCACATATCTTCCTGGCAACTCTGGTAGTCTTCTGCTGGGAATTTGATCTCTAAACAACACTCTCAACCATCTGTATCTACTGACCGGTGTCCAAATCTGATGATACAACTGTATTTTTTCTCCACTAACCCTCTTTGGCGCGAGCTCCTGACAATATTCTAGGCTGGGCCAAGTCATGCAATACTCCTTTGACTTTTGGGAAGCAGCTCTTTTTAGAGCACAGACTCGCTTGATCCTTGCAAAGGTGCCTGACCCCTCAATATCTAACATGCTGTTAACATGGACCTCAGCACTTCAGGAAAGATTTCTAATTATTCTGTTGGCTTTATTACTCCCATTACTTACTTCTTTGCAAATAACTGTAAATTTCAGCAGCAGTTGTTTAACCATCAGAATCATTATATCCCAGCTAAAACGTATTTGCAAACTATCTTCTTTACACAAAAACATCCTGATAGTCTTTTAGCAACTCTCGCAAGGATGTGACAGTGCATTGTCTGTTGTGGGCAGGTGTTTTGGCTTCCCTTATGCATCTGTTCTATGACTCATTTGTGCCAGTTTTAGTGCCACTAAGTTAAAGAATTCACTTATTTCAGCTGTCATCACTAATTTCCGTTTTGTAAGCACTGAGTGGAATCTCAGCCTCCATTCCAGGTAGTCTGCTTACAATTTAAACTGCTGTAGGAATGCTGGGAGCGTGCAATCTCATCATTTTAGCTTGGCTTTACTTGGATGTGTTTAATTTTCTTAATGCACTTTTTTGCATTGAGAAAGGCATTTGCATTTTTTACTTTTCTTTTTTGCAATGTGCTGGGGAATTCTGCAGCTTGTGAATACATTTGGACTTTCAGCCTCCTGCTTGTCTGCACGCTGCTTCGTTGTTGCAGCTGGTGTGCATCCCCCGCGCCTCGTCAGAATGGGCTGAGGGAACAAACATCTTTGCCATCTCTGCCATTTTCAACTATTTTTGGAAAATTCCTTTCGTACGCTTCACATAGTTATAGTTTTTCTCTCTAAGCAGTATTCAGCTATGTGCTTTGGTTGAGGGGTGTGGAGTGGGAAAGTCCTTCTGCCTTTTTTCTAACTTGGTGCAAGTGCTTTACAGTTAAGGCCAACTGCAGAAACCATCTATTTTTAATGTTTAACACAACCAAGAGTTCATTCTCTTCATCACTTGCTATCTTTGCATGGTTTGACAAGCACTTCAACTTTTGAAATAGTATTGTTTAAAGGTAAATTTGCTAAAATACAAGTTCAAATATAAGTGGTAAAATATTCATTAACATCAAGAAACTTTTTATGTGAAATTTATCGTTTGAAGATAGTTGTAGGGAAGTGAAAGCAGTAAGTTACAATTACAGAGTATTTTGCAATATTAACTATGATGTGTTGTTTGCTAATAGCACGAGTAATAAATCGTATTTGTTTACAAAAGCCTGGTGCCTTTCCAGATCTCATGAACCGTGGAGCCTTGTGATTTGCTTCAATTTTTACTGTAGTTGTTTAGATTTGACTTTCAGTTCCACCGCGATGAATACCTTTATGTAAGCAAAGGAATAGAGAGCTCGCTTCTCGGCAAGTAGTGGGAAGCAAATTTGACAGAAGTCCAAGTCTGGTATCCTTCAGCGTTGTGGCATCAAGAAAACTATTACTTGTGCAAGCTCCTATTTTCTAGGTTACACTGCTCATAACCTTCCAGCCTGCTGAGTTCAAACCCACTTACCTCCAGGAACTGGCTTTGCATTTTCTGTTTCCATGCAATATAGGAAGGAAGGGGGATTTTTGGATGTATGGTACCCTGAGCCTGCTGAGGTGAATTAATCATTAAACTCATCAGTAGTTCTGGATTTCAGTTAAACAAGAGTTGTGACAGCATGAAAAATTTTCAAAGCACTTCAAGTTTTCAGGCACATGTAAGTCCAAAGGCTGAAAGAACTGCTTCATGGGTGCCATCCACACTCAAGACATTGTAAAAGTTTGCAAATTCAAAAGTTGCAAATTTTCTACATGTGTTTCATACTTAGAGAGCATTAATTATCAGTTTGTTACTGATTTTAAAAAGGAATGATTTCAAGCTTTTATTTGTGAATATATAATGTAATAAGGAGAAAATGTTATGTGACTTCACCTATAATATTAGACATAACCGGATTTGCAGTTTTGCAGGTGTGAGGTTTTTATATTGCTTTAGTGCCTTCTCTTAATTCTGTGCTCCTGGGTCTAAGATGCAAAAGTTAATCAACCTGCAGTAGGCCTGGTGGGAAATGCAGTTCTACATCTATTCTTTCAGAATTACTGTAGCAGAGGAATTAAAGAACTATTCAAATGCTCAGTGCTGTCAGTGGAAGAACATCCCTTGACAAAATTTGGAATTTCTTTCTTTTCTGAGCAGGGAGTTTTCTTCTTAGATTAAAAATGCATTCCTCTTTTACGACATGCAGTCCTGCATCGAGCAAGAAGTACAAGAAAATATTATTCTAGTCAGACTCAGCAAAAGAGATATTTTGTAGACCCCAGGAGGCTGAGGACTATAATGAACACTTGCAGTACAGCATTTTTATTTCTCCTAATTTGATTAATGGACTTTTTGGCTGCAAGTGCTTGAAATGTGAAAACCAGTGTGTAATGAGATCCATCTGTCTAGCTTGAGGAAACATAACTTCCCAAAGAGCAATCAGATTCTACTTTACTTTTTGGGGGGTGTCCTGATGTGATCTAGTAGAGAGGAGAAGTAGGAAGAAGGATAGAAGTACAGAAAGGATGTGTCCAACAGAGCAACCAGCCTTCTTCATCCTATAAACCACATGCCAAAACTCTCTGTAGGGCTAATGTCCCCAAGAGCTGTGCCACGGACCTTAAAAATGTGCAAAAGTATGTCTAGGAGTAATGCCCAGGCAGGCGATTAGAGATGGCTCATGGACCACCCTCTGTGGAATGGGGACAGACATTGCTGCCCAAATCTTTTTGAACTTTTTTTCTTTTTCGGTCATTTTTTTTGTTTTCCTATTTGTATTGTTTTCATTGAAATGCTGGTAACTAGTTTCCATCTCAGAACAGATTTTTTTTTTTTCCCCTGTGCAGGCTTTTTCCGGCCATGCTGACTACTTCAGAAAACTGTTGTGAAAGGTTTTATTCCAGCAACACTAATCTGTCACTAGTTTTTCCATCTGATCCCTCTATCCTCAGCATGCAACATTTCTCTGTACACAGCAATGGTGATCTCAGCTGGCTGGAGCTGGGAACAATGGATTGAAGCATCAAAGTCTGCTTGGTTTAGCAGCAGCATTTTTTGAAAACCGGAACAAGTCAAAATTTGAAATTTGAAGGCCAAAATTAAAAATTGTTGTGACTCAATGCACAAACTCAAGTGTTTGCGTTTCAGTGTGCTGAGTACTATGTACAGTGACTGAAATAAACTATGAAAATTACACCACTTATTTTAGAGCCTGTATATAAACTTCAGAGAAAATCCTAGAAACTTTATTCTTTTATGTTTGTCAAAGAAGTTTAGAAATCTAAAGGAGTAACTCAGCCTGCTAAGCCAATCTGTTGCCACTGGAAGATTTACCAAGAAAGTATATTTTCCTGTGCTTAGTCCAGTCCATTTTAAGATTTCAGTATTTCCTTTGGCAGAGCATATGTGTCGCTAGCAGGAAGTTTTGCCTGATACAATCTCATTATTTCTAAGTGAATTCTCTTTTCCTTACCTTGTTAGTACTCTTTGCCTAACGGTAAACTAATCTTCACATTCATGATTAAATTGTGGCTTCACTTTCATGATTTGGAATGTTTGTGTTGACTTCCAGGAGCTGGGATTTTAGTCTTGAAGGTTACATGCTTCAAATGCTTGTAGGTAATGATCAGATCTATTGGCAAGTCCGTCCTGCCCCTTACAAGACCCTAGGATACCTTGCCTGTTGTTTCCTTAACTTTAGTGGTATTCCAGTTCTTCTCAATCTACCATAATTTCCAAATGTTATTTATGTGGTACTCTGCCATTCTTCTGAACTGTAACTGGTGTGGGTGGACAGGGTTGAACCAAACCTTTTCTTACTCCTTGTTTGTTCCAGCTGCTATGCATACATGAAAATTATGAACCATTAACTTTGATACAGACAGTGCTCACATAATTTTGAACAACTCCGGTTTACATAAATTTTGAACTGTGCAAATATCCAAGGTAATTTCTGCTTCATGTAGGGAAGTGACATTCTCTGTGTTTCCAACAACAGGAACTCCC
This sequence comes from Arenaria interpres, assembly GCA_013399435.1. NCBI lineage: Eukaryota > Metazoa > Chordata > Aves > Charadriiformes > Scolopacidae > Arenaria > Arenaria interpres. Next base: position 17,249 of record VXAK01008983.1, read on the forward strand.
CCAGAGAGACCACACCTTGTACAGAAACAGGCAGAAACTGTCCTGGTCCAGTCAGTGGAACCCATTCCAGTGGGAGCCATTAAGCCAAGGAGTCACAGGCTTGCCGGATGCTTTCACACTGCTTTTAAATAACAGCAAAGAAATACGTGTCCCATATAAAAGTTTGCACCTGTACTCAGCCTATGCTATATGATCTGAAAGTCAAGGAAGTTCTGGCTTCTCCTTTTCACACAAATGTTGTCAAAAATTTAAGGCACAAAAAAGACTTATTTCAACCTATATTTACACTAATTAACCTGGTTGGTTTTGTGGTGGTTTTTTTCTTTCTCCTCCTCCCCAGTTCATACTGGATTCCTCAAAGGCTACAAGGCAGCAGGCAATAATAGTTTCATTTCTTTTTCACATCCTCTGCTCCACTCCACCTCCAGATGGGACAGACATCACCCAGGAACAGCTCTCAACACCCATTGCTGTCTCAAGGCCATTTTAACAATTTACTGTGTGTATTATTAGGGAGTAGTTACAGAATAGTCCGTTTATGGCTGGTCATATTTTTCTATGCATGTTACATGCATAGTAAGTTGTATTAATCCTAGCTTATAGTTAGTTATTGTATTCTGAGAGAATGCTGGTTCAGGTACCTTCAAGCTAGACATTGTATCCTGGAATTTATTATGCATGACATGCATCTGACTTCAGTGCTATGCAAGCAGAGATCTTCCCCTGAGGAGGAGTTAACAGCATGAGACTTAAAAGAAAGTGGAGTTAAATTTACGGAACAAATAAGTCTGCAAATACTGTCTGATACTTTTTGGAATCAGAATGACTGAACAGTGGTGCAAAATTGTTTGTCCAGATCACAAGACACACGTGGGAGTGCGTAGAAAAGAGTGGGACTGCATGCGCTGTAAGCACTTTTTGCATTTTAAGAAGAGTTGTTCAGATGTTTGCAAACACAAGAATAGGTTTTATTGTGGATTGCTCTGTTACTAAAATTGGATGTTCTTTACCATCAAGAAAAAAACTTAATCTTTGTATCAGTAGTGATAGATGCTCAAACTTTTCCCATCAGAGCTCCAACATATTTTTTTTCATCTATTTAGTATAAGTTTCCAGTCTGAACACCTCAAATATACATCTACTTCCAATGTTCAGTAAATAAAACAACTCTGAAACGAATGACACTGGGCCAATTTGTGTCTAGGTTGAGTCTTTTCATAATGTGTCACCCGGTCCGAACTCACACGGTGTGAAAAGTAGGCTTCAGGAATGAGAAGGCTTCCCCAGCCGGTAAGTCGTGCCAGGCCACTTCATTGCATCACTTCAGAATGAGGGAAATTTGGAAAAGGACTTGAGCAATGAGTTGGTTTTTCCTTTCACCGGAAAAAGGCAGGCACGCTTTGGCGAGAATGGGCCTTGCATGGTGACCCAGAGTGGCAGCCGTACAATGCCCGGCTGTTCCAGTGCCTGCCCCTCGCTCCAGCAGTTGCCAGGCTGGGAAAGTGAGGGGATCCTGCTTTGCTGCTTCTCCTTTGGGCACAGCTCCTCGTGAGCTTGCCTCCTGACCATTAGGAAAAGAGCTGTATGGAAGACGGACGATTCAGAAGCACAGGGACAGACGGCAAGATGAAATGGCCCAGAGTAATACAATGCTTCACGCTGGAATAAACATTCCCTCTCAGCATTAAGTGTCTTGGCATGCAGGAGCTAGGACACACCACCGTTTGCAACCAAGCCACATGGCCCAAGGCCTCATCCAAAAAGAGACCTTCTTGTACCACCTAAGTGGGACTGAGAAAGAGGGACTGGAGCTCCTGGCTCTTTGTGCAGGCTGCTCTGGGTGAAGCAGAGGGTTGTGCTGAGTGAAGCGTTCAGAGCATTTCCTTTCCTTGCTTTGATATAATGCTATCACGCTCTCTTCTCTTCCTCCAAACATTTGCAACACTTTGCAGCTGCAGCAAGCTAGGCAGCTCTGCTGAGGTTTGTACCCTGACAGATTCACAGTGCTTTTGCCCTGACTCTGCTGTAGAGCCAAGTCCCCTGCTCTTTGTCGGAGTTGTGGGTGGACGTGGCTCAGGAGGGACCTGAAAGTAACCCAGCTGGTGTGTTAGGCTCTTGTCACGTGCTAAGGAGAGGCATGCACTTCCCTGTGTAAGCATCAGGACTCAAACCTAAGGTCTCGGTCTTGGTATGGCCATGAGGCCAGCTGGCTGGCTACATGAGGATAGATGGACTTTTTTGGGGCCATGGCTGGGAAGTATTTCAAACACCACATCTTGGCACTGCTGGAGGTTCCATGGGCATTGTCAGCAGTGCGTGCTGGGCCAAGGGAAGGCGATCCCCAGCCAAGGGCAAGGACTGACCTGGGCAGGGCAGTAGTAACTAAGAGTGCATCTTAGGAGAGCCTGAAGAACCATGATCACAAGTGTCCATGATGGCATTCACCTTGGCGTAGCAACTGATGTGAGATGCTGCCTTGGTTTCCTCCATAGCATGGCAATTGCCTAATAGTATGGCAGTTTGTGCCATAAAGGTAAAAAATCAAAGCTGGATGGGATGCTGGCATACTTCAGAGATAACAAAAGAGCCTGTTCGTGGGCTTAAGAAAACAACATAAGCAGTTAGCACAGCTGAAGAAACTCATCTCAGTGACACTAGATTTTTGTAGAAAACTGATCAATGTAAGTCAATTTTGGTTTAAATTCTGGTGGCGGTGCATAGAATTCCATCCCTGGATAAAATGTTATGGGATTGTTTTATTTTTGATCTCTTTGTTGGTGTCTGATAGCGAACAGTTCCTTTTGGTTGCTCTCAGATGGGCTTTCATTTGCTCAGCTATGGCAGCCTATTTCTTTTCCTCTGCATCAAGCAGTGTGTCTTATAGCTCTCTGGTACTACTCTGCAGTCCCTTACTTTTTGTTCAGCAGCATTAGTTATCACACCTAGCAGCTGTGGGTTTATTTCTGACACTGGAAGGGATTTCTAAATGTCCAAGACCTCACGCCAGAAAGCTGTAAGGCTTTTCCCTAACGGCTAGCTTGTTTCGGTGTTACATCCTAGAGCCTGCTATGATACCCCTGTCGACAGAGGCAGGGTTTTCACAACTGGTTAGGCTGGCACAAGCTTGAACCTTACACATTATGAGATCCAAGATGGGTTTAGGCTATAGCGGAATGTAGCTGCATAAAATTGTATTGACTATAGCTCCTTTTTTGTTTTCCCTTCAGCACTAACACTTGCTTTGCTTATGTCTACATTGTAATAGCTTGTGCAGGTGAGCAAGTACAGACAATCCTGGTTTTATACAATACTGCTCCCAGAAAAGGAGAATCCAGGCAGAGGCACAGACTGATGTGAAAGACTTGTCCTATGTCAGAGTGAGGTGATGGTCTTCATAAGACTGGAAGGAGAACCCCCACCTGCTGATTATCTGAGATCTGAATTATTCCTGAACCCTCTAAACCATCATATGAAGTGACAAAAGATGCCATGGCAGGAGCCAAACTGTTCCACACGTTTATGCTGAACTTTCTGTTCCTTTCTGTTTGGTATTGAGGGAGAACAGGATTAATAAGATTGACCACATTAAAAAGCATACACATGATCCAGACCGTTATTAGGCACTTAAGGAAAATCCAGAAAGAATTTAGCATTTCTGGGGGCCTTTTATAGTCCATAATGACCCTCACTTCCTAAGTCTTTCTTTTAATATTTCCACCACTGGACAGAAACCATTTCTGAACCCGTGAATTCTCCATCTTTGTTCCATCTTTATTCCCATTACAACCCTATTAGACATTTCAGTGGAGTGGTACCTTCAGCAATGTGTTTGCTGAGCGTGTTTATTAAACGGTTTGAGCTCTGTGACCTGATCTTTCTGACATTCTTTTTCAACTACGTTTAACGTTCCTAGGAATAAAACCATACCTCCTCTTCACTGGCTTTCTCATTCATTTTCTTTTTCCCAGTTTGCTGAAACACTTCAGTCTGGATCAAAGACTGACTTTCCTACTTCAGTGCCCTACTTTTACATTTCGGGGTGTCTGTGCCTGTTTTGATCAAATAGAGACAATACAAAATCTGGGGAAAAAACTCAGGATACCTAACCACTGAACCATGATGTCTTTTTCAGGTATACTCCCTCCTTCCCTTTTCTCACTTTCAGTAATCCTTTCACTTTTCCTGAAAGGATAGGTTTGTGCCTGCACTGTTTCACTAACTGTCCCCAGAAGTAGAACCAGCTGAGAAGCCTAGATCTCAGCAACTAAGGTAAGGGAGATAGATCATAGCTCCTCAAGACATAGGAAAAATATGTTGTTTAGGGCAGAACCACGAAGTCAGGACCATGGAACAAAATTTGAGATGTTAGACTTGATTATACTGATTGAATGCACCAGAATCACGCCTCATGGCTGAAGACGAGAAGACTTTGATCTTGCATGAGAGGCCTTCCCTCAAAATCTTTGGGACCCAGGCCAGTAGCTAAGAAGTTGCAGCCAACTTTGGTAAATGCCACTCCACACAAATCAAATCTGTTGAATCAGTGCTGAGCTGTTGTGGGAAAAAGGAGAGGGGAGCCCTTGGCTGCACACCTTCAGCAGGGAAAAACAGATCTAATCCAGACTTGTCTAATGATATGTATCCATTTTTGTCACAGCGAAGTGTCTTTGGCTGCTTTGCATTTGAGTTGCTTTCATCACCAGTAGGAATTCATTTGGTACTTCTCATGACTTTCGCCTACACAAACAATACACTTAAGATTTCAATGACGGTTAAATTGTTGTCTGAATTTTGGTTTAAAAATAGCAATTGGAATTAAACAAAACTTTGAATTAGAACTCTAATGAGACAGAAAAATGGGCAATCCTTTTGATAAGAAGTTGAATACTTTTGTTTACTAGCTCTGCTGCTCCCTTCAGCTTCAATTAGCTTTAATTCCAAAGCATTTTATGCAATTCTGTGTGAATGGGAGTTAGCCATATTAAAAGGTCTTGGGCTTCTCCTACCATTCACACAGAATTTCAGATTTTCAAACAGTTTGCCCTTCCAATTGCAATGCCAGTGTCAGGCAAGCTTATTCTGCAGTTCCTCAGCAGATTACCTTGGATTTGCCTACTCTTTAGATGGCTTATTCTTCATTTGGAGTGCTCAGCAGAGTCCAGTTTCCATTCCTTTACCCCTGGAAGACTCCTTGAACCCATTATAATTTAGGGACAAATTTTATGCTATATCTTCGACCATTTAACATCTTCCATTTTGAAAGATCCTGAAGCATGTAGAAGCCAGGATTGTCTCAACTGACCATAGCGCTCAGACACATGGCTAGTCTTATGTCAACTGGGATAAATCAGTTGGGCTACAATTAAAGGCAAAAGTGTGTCTGTGCAGAGCTGTGTGTACAATCCCTTACCCTCTGCTGAAAAACAGCAAAGCTATGACATATATTTAGCAATAATATGACTTTAATTAATGTCATCAGATGCATCTTTAACAATAAAGTTTAGATACTGGAGGAGATTCAGTGCAAAGTAGTAGTGGCCACAACGGTTTGGTTCACATCTGCCTTCTTAATAAATGTTCTGAGGAAACTTGAGGGAGCGTAAACCAAGGGAACTTTATTTTGTGTCTCTTCAGAAGGCTTGGATCTCCTGAACCACAACATAACTTTTCTTCAGGCAGGAGTATGAGAACATGATATTGCTGCAGACAGAAACATTCAGCTTATTCAGTCATGAGGGCCTCTGCCTGCTGCTGTTGCAAATGCATATGCAGCAAAGTTTAACAGCACAGTAAAGAAACCCTTTTCACCTTCTCTGCTGTAGGGCTGAGGCCTTCTTTGCTTCAACAGCTATTCAGTTTTCTTCCACTTCTATCTACCCTTTTCTCATTATTTTTGCATCAAACACACGGGTACTTGATTTCCTTTCTTGACAAGCGTGGCAATATTTTTTGAATCTGTAACACAAGTTTTTGGGGCATCAGAGGAAACTCGTGTGGGGTACAGGGTCTCCAGTATTCAGGCAAGGAGGAGAAAAAACACAAAGACACTGGATTCCTGATGCCCTCTTCTCTCTGTTGGCAGCTGGAAAAAAAGCTGCAACTCAGACTTTGCTTCCAGGCAGCTCCGCTACTGCCAGGATCCCTGGAGAGACAGTGGGGATTCGGGCCACAAATGTCTTAACGCTTCCAGTATAAAAAAGCAGAAGGAAACAATCTGGCTTAAAAAAAGAATAATAGTAATAATAATACATCGAAACAAGAGATATGGACATATTTTTGTTTGTTTGGACTTATTCTCATTTTAAATGCCATTTCCTATTTTACCAGCTTATAAAAAATCAAGGTTATATACTCTGTGGTAAAATCTGACACAGTTCCATTGATTGTAATGAGGCAACTCTATTTATGCTGCATCAGGATCTGGCCTTTTAAACAAGCTTCATGTGTCAGAGACTCTTTGAGCATACCTTGATGCAAGGAGAAGAAATATATATTTGGGATTCATGGTTTAACTCTGCATGATAAAGTAACTCATATTGCTTTCAGGTACCCTAATACCAGTTTATTAAAAAATTATAACTGCCTTCATCTTATCCCTTCTCTGCTTGTCACAATGCAATATTTCATGTGTATTGATTATATTCAAAAGTACCCAAGTGATGATTTCTCCTCCTTTATTATTCCTGTATTTCACACCCTGTAAGACTTGATCTGAAACATGTTTATTAAAAGTGACAGCTGGGAACATAAGAACACGAGGACAATGAAGACGTTATCTACCTTGCTGGGTTGTGCTCCTGGAAGTGTTCTGCTTCAGGCTAGGCTGCCTCTTGCAAGATTTTCTCATCTAAAAAGTCATTATTACACAAATGTGTCCCTGGAAACATTGATAACAAAATTGGTAGAAAAAAATAAAAATGAAAAAAATTGGCTAATTCTGAAGTTATTTTCAGTCTACAGGTTTTGAATAATTTTGTGTCTGACAGTTTGCAAACATTTTCATACAAAATATTCTTTTTTCTTTGGTCTAATATTCCCTCTTTCATACCCTTTTTGTCTCTCCATATATCCTTTCCCAATCTTACCACACTGCTAAGCAAAGGAAAGAAATAAGGGGAGAAAAACTTAAAAGGTGCAGAAAACAGGTTTTTAAAATAAGGGGATGATGACAAAAAACTGCACATTTTCTCATCTCCTGCTACAGAAAAAGCAGAAAATTGAGATGAAGAAGAGATAAAACACTCTTTTCCTCAAAAGCGTTTAGCCAATAATTGGCACGTTAATTGTAATTAATTAATAGCATTAGTTCCTTCCCCCACCACCACTGCCTTGTGGGCATAATTTTATTCTGTCCTCTGTAGAGGCCCGATGAGGGGCAGAGCAGAATGAGGAGGCTACAGCCCATCTCTGCAGTACAGCCACAGGGCATGGGTCTCGGGTTAGGCAGATGAGCGTGGGGAGAAACAAGCCCCCTGCTAAATCTCAGCCCTAGACTTAAGCTCTTCTTCCCCTTTCACGGTGGTCGGGAAGGTAGATGAGAGGTTGGTGGCACATTCAGCTGAGGGGGACGTAAATCTGCGCTGTGGCACTGTGTGGTCCTTCACCTGCAGTCCTGTTTTCCCCCTGGTGACAGTACCAGCAGTTTTGTGGTGAGAGGGATTTCTGGCCAAGAGCGAGTCTTGTTAGGTAGAAAGAGATTCACAGGAGAGGGAAACTACTGCATTCAGGGCCAGCCTGGAGTTAGAGAGATGAAGGGAATCATCAAGGCATTCCCATAGGGATGTAGCAAGGACATGGGTTGTCACGCTGCATTAAGAAGGCAACTGTGACAGGGGACACAGTGATTCATGCTCTAAATGCAAACGCTTCATTCATGTTTTGAACAGTGCTGCACTCTCTGAGTAGACCTAGTAACAGAGGTAGGTTTAGATCTGAAACAGAGTACCATCCCACAAGGAATGGGGATCGATGCTTCTCACCCAACGGAGAGCTGTGCTAGAACTGCAGTATGTGTCCCCTGGGCACCATTAGTGTGGTCCAGCTGTTCCTATACTTCATGTCCAGGAGCAACCAGTTTGCAGCACTTCAGGGGAAAAGGAAAGGTACCTTACAACTAGCTATTTTGGAATTGTATGTCAGCACATAGGGAATGTTTTCAATTCCACCTTTTCTCTGTCATAGTTACTACTCCATTGCTAAGCCGTACCAATTTCTAAAACATGAATACAGCTGTGCTGTATTCTATCCATAGATCTATGGGTGGTAGGATAGACAGAAGCATGAATGCTCCTCAGCAGAAGACTAAAACAGAAATTATGTCCTCTCCCTGTGTTCAAAAGTAAGCAGGGCTCTGGTTAGAGGAAGATAGGAAGGTCTGAAAAGCTTTATGGTTTTACTGCACTTGAGAGGATTTCTGTCAGGGCCCAGAGGGCAGTAATAGGCCTTGATGACCCTGACCAGCCTCACCTGGGGCCTCCACCCACACCCATGGGCTCTATTTAAGCTCAGTCCTGAGGTATTTGTTCCTACCTGAACTGTGTTGGAGAAGTGCTAGTCTACAGCTACTCCTACAGCCACTCTTGATCTGGACCTCAACCCATGGACTGACTTCCTGGCTTGGGACCTGCCTTGCCGTTGTGGATCTGTGGTTGGTGATACTCCTGGCAGAAATGAGCTAGCAGAATATAGAGTGCGTAGCACAGGAGAAACAGTTTACACCACCAGATCAGTGGTATTTTGGATCAGGTCTTGATACCAAGTGACACTTGATAATCCCAGACTGTAGAGCAGCTCCTACAGGTAGGTTTGGGAAAGGAAACGGTTTCATCACAGCAGCTGTCTCTCCAGGGGAGAGAGGTCTGGGACATTTACAGCTGTACTTGAGGAATTAGGTGTTGTATATCAGACTGTTTGATTTCCTTGGGGTGTGGGGGTTAGGACTGGCACTTGAATAAAACATGGAATCATTGGAGCTAGAATGCTTAGCTTAACTTCTCCAGATCTCTGGATGAGACTTGAGCCAGTGTCGTATTAGTGATGCTTTAAAACTTGATCTGCAGCTGTTGCCTCTAATTAAAGTGCTGGTAAAAAACTTGTGTAAGTGTAGTAAGAGAACAGCTTAGAAAACTTACTCCATGATCAACTTTCCTTCAGGGAAAGCACTTCAACAGTGATTATGGCAAGATTTTCAAACAATTTATCTAGAAAAGAATGGTCGAAGGTGTTAAGGGTAGCTAGGTGCCTGGCACCTCAAGGGCAATGAAGCAAATGCAAACTGGGTATACAGCTCCTACTTATCTCCTATGAACTCTCCAGCTGATGGTACTGTGGTCTAACCAGCCTGCATTCTTCCCTTTCAGCAACTGATTCCTACATTTGTGTAGGGAAAGGTGCTGGAGAATCAGTCCATACAATGCAGAGTTGGTATGTCGTAGTGAGGCTTGACTCTGAGCTCCTACAGCTTCTGTAAATGCTAGCTCATGGCCAGATGAGACTTCAGAGCATCCCACACTTCCTATCATGATAGAAAAAAAGAAGCGATGAACACTTAAATGATGGATTTGTCAGGTGTTTTCACTGTTACAGCTTCATCTTGCTCACTTCCCACACCAGTTTCTACTCCAGCCAGCTCTGCTGAGTATTGCTGACTAACTCTTATATGGGTGACTCAGAAGAACTCACTCTGGTTCAATATTTCACTATGTAATTATAGGGTACCAAAGTTGTTATTAATGTTGGTGCAATGCAAAGATATTATCTTCATTCTCCATATGTTCTGTCAGAACAAATGTTATTGCTACAAATGACACTTCTGTACCAAGTCATACAAATGTAGCTGTTTTCTCCTGCCACTGCTGTTCATTTTTACCTTCCAAATAACTGTTCACGTTTTAGAGGATGACGTGAATCCATCTGTGTTTTGCAAGTAACAGGACCACGAATCTGGTAGAGGTCAGCTGTAGACATTATGTGGAACCATGGGAGTCAAGAAAAGCAGTTAAAACAGCAGCCACCGCACTGTCTTAATGATGACAGACATCAAATTTGACGTTTAGCCAAATGCTTGTTCCAGACATCTTTGGAACGAAGTGCCAATGACTGTCAGAGACATCTTCAGAAAGGCAGAATGCTCCATCCAGCCCAATGCTGGGAATGTTTGATTACTTGCTGTAAATATGAGTAAAAGGAGTGTTAAAGGAGGTAAATGTAATGCTGAAATGAGCAAAAAGGTGACGCAGAACCACTGCTTTGACACCTGTGCTGGGTTGCAGGACTCTAAATTTGACACCAATAAATTCTAGATTTGTCTCTCCTCTAGACAGAGGCCTACTCACTTATTAGAGCTACAACTAAAATCTTTTTTACCTCTTGAACGTCTCCACTCCTCACTTTCTCCACTGAGTTGAGTCAAGCATCGTATTCACCACTTACAGTCCATTCACGATCCAAGTGCTGCATTTCATTTGGCTTTTGTCTTAGGGGGCTTACTGAGCCTATGGTCAAACTTTCAGTTCTAACATCTTTGGTCTTTGCTTGTGAACAGAGGTGGACTAAATGATTTTAACCTGCTGTTCCTTCACACAGTATGAGTAACATTCACAGCTCCACAGAGGACTATGTCCCATCGGCCAACCCTAAAACTTCTATCCGTAGCTTAGTCATCTTCCCATATCACTGAGAAACTGGAAAATGTTTGAGGTAAAAATGAGAATTTGGGGTCTCTCAGGTGCCTATCACTAGTCAAAATGCAATGCTTTATCCTCAGAGCATTTTGTGTATAGTCTACAGACTTTTCATGTTGCCATGGTGGTTCTAGCAGTGCTGGTAATCACAGCCAGCTCCTTTCTGTGGGTACAGACACAGGAAAGAACCGTCAGTGACAATCTGAAGTATCTGATGTAATCCCAGCTATACTGATACTGATTCCTTACTATGTCCTGTGAATACTTCCCTTATGATGTAGTATCATCATTCTGTGGGATGCAGGCAGACCACCCATTCAAAAATCATCTGAATGTCAGCCAAGGCAGCAAAATTGAATTACTCATGAATGCCTGTCACCAGGCTTGCTTTTTGCTCCCTTTATCCACTTTTCTTCCAAAAAAAAAAAAAAATCTCTTTGCCTTCTTCAGTGCTCTAACTTTGAGCAGCTGACTATCTTCCAGAGCAAATCAAGTCACAGATTACTTAATCATGTGGAATTTATCAGGTACATGTAGGTGTCTATTTTTGGTTGCCACTGTGCTTGTATAGGCATTTCCAGACTGTCCTGATATGGCAAAAATGAACTGCTAGGAAAATCAGGCTGAAAAGGAAAAGATGTTTCTAGAAAGCTTTTTTAATAAAAGAAAAATACTGAACTGCATATATTGCATGCAAGTCACGTATAAAACAGATGGAGCAATTCACTTTCAATGCATCTCTTCTGAAATGCACTGGACACATAATTCCATATTTCAATTTGTAGATGAATGGATTGATCATCAATAGTATTTCTGTGCCCAAAAAAGGGTATTTAATTTTTTTTTTTATTGTACATCATAGTCTTTATTAGTGTATTTTCTAGGTGTGCTGCAGCTCAGAGTGGCGAGCTGCTCACTATGGGGTTTGGTCACTAACTGCAGTTTAATAAAAAAATACGCCTTCAGAATATGTATCTTGGTAAGGGTAAGCATAAAGGTGTTCCTATTCACCATGGCCTCTGCTGAATCAAGGTCTCCAGTTCTTACAAATTTAGTATCTTTGCCATACTTCAAGATTGTCATTATTCCTCAGCAGTTAAATATTACTGTGCAATAAAATAGGGAATTTGTTTCATCATCTTCATCATTACAACTTCATAGAGTGTGTTATGGCTCCTCCCTTCTAAACTGTGTTGACATTTTACATGGCAGATCCATACCTGTCTCTGAGTTACACCCTGTCAATTTACCTGCAATTATTTCTTTTTTTATTTCTTTGTGATTACAGTTGTTGTAACAGTCTAGTTTACTCATTGCTTTAATTTCATGCTCATCGTTTAGGTATTGTTCATAGCTAATAGCACGATCACTGCTCTGTGGTAAATAGGACAAGACATATTAGATGTCTTAAGGAGTTTATAATTGAAAACAGATTGACAACTGTAGTTAATGCATTGCATTCCAAAGTAATCCTTCCTGGGTTTGCTTTTTCTGCTGGCTTCCAAATGTTTGACATCCTGATTTCAATTTTAGAGCACTGGCTCTGTGGTTCATAACCACTCACCAAACAACTTCTGCAACTCATGTGGCCAGACTTTGGTTACTGGTTGTTGATGTCAATATTTGTACCTGGGATTTATATTGCTGCTTTCACGGGGATGAAAGAGATGTGGTAGATGGGCCACATAACAGTTTCCATTCCCTCCTTGGAGATCTAGGGGGGCGATTTCACATCATACCCCTGCTGATTTATGATCTGCTGATAAGGGCAGCCCTGTCTCCACCTGCCTCTCTGCATTGAATATGGTGGCCTGCAGTCTCGTTGGCAGGAGATCACCCCACTCGTCTCAAGACGGGAAGTTCCTTTTCGTGCTTCTGCAAAATGATCCAATTCCACCCATGGCTGTAAAACCTGCATTTGATGCAGTGAAAATAGTGGGAGGGTACAGCCAAGGGAGGAGAGACCAGCACCTGCAGTTAGACAAGGTATGGAATAATATTAAACTATACCGCTAAGTCCCACTGATACTATTAAAATTATTTGTGGGTTTAAAGGCAATTGCTCTGAGTTGTTCCTAAATCCTTGAATAGGAGACTAAGAAATGGAAGAAGAGTTGAATAAGAAGTGACTAATGTAATTCATTATTTACTTACTTGTAATGGTGGTTTCCAGAATGCAATCTCAAGTCCAAGCTACAAGTAGACACAAAAAGGAAAGGTCGTGTAAAGTGTATGTATGTCCTTCCTTTTGGGGAGAGCTTATAGTATGAAATCTATATTTCATATAGAATTTCATCCTAACAGGGAGCAGAAGACTTTCTTAATTTTGTAGAAAGCAATCCTTTCTTTTGCAATTCTTGAAAGTTTTGCATCAGCGAGTGGTTTTGTTGCTGTTATAATCTAGACTCGTACCTCAATTTCATCTGTCTCATAAACTTGCATCTCTTCAGATAAGTAGGTGTACCTTCAGGTCATCTAAGTACTCCCAAGAGATGAACAGTGCAACCTCGCAAGCAGATTGAAGTCGGTGTTCCTGTTCATGATCATATTTCTTCATTGCTTTTTTGGATTTGTTTTTTGCCTAATCTAATGACAAACAGCTCAGATGGAGACTGCATTGATTTAAGAGAGTTTCAAGGAGCCCTGCATGAAGTGATGTAGATGTCCTAAAAATGTATTATGTTCCTTTTATCTGCAAATCTTTCTAAAAGAGGGATGTTGGAAAGAGGGCTGCCTCAGAGAGAGTTCCTGTGAACACAGGAAAAAGCAAAAAGCTGGCACACATAAAGAACTGGAAAGTGTAGCAAAGATTTAGGAATGTCGCTTGCCATATGTTCATGCCTGGTAAAGAAATGCAGCGAAGAGTTTCTGCCTTGTTAGCTATGGGGTTTTGTTAGGACAAATACCTTTATTGGCTTCTCTTCCGGTGCACATGTGTTTTCAACCATGTAGATTTTATTTAGAAAATGATTTACGAAGCCCATTGCCCCCACTGATTACTTGTCTCCTTCCTTAGCAGAAACAAATGCAGGTAACTATGGAGAATACAATGATTATTTCACTGGAATATCATTAAAATTTCCACTCTGGCTGCAGATGATGTCAGGTCTTGTGGCCAAGAAAAATAGCCTAAGTTTTGCAGCAAGAGAATAGATCAAAAAGACTTGTTTTTTTTTTCAAGTTCACAGGTACTACTTCAGATAATCTATAGCCACTTCTCCTATGTATTTTCAGTTTATGAAAGCATGCTATCCTCAGACTAGCAAAAACCTAGCAGACCTATCCTGTACATTCAATGCAATTCTTTCTGAGGCTAAAAAGATGTAAAGATTAGATATGTGTTATGAATTCCAGCCAGGAATCTGTCTTCATCCTGTGCCCAAAATTCCCTGAAGAGCTGAAGATGTTCCTTCTGGGTAACGTTAGGCTCTCATTTGCCCGAAGAATATTTCTGATTGATCCTGATCCTCCCTGTAGTGTTCAACCAGGCAAAGCTCCAGGGCTGCCCTGATTGCCCCCTTCCCTACTGGTTTTTCCCATTCATTTTTCTGACATGCTTTCTAGGTCCCTCCCCCCAACCCTTCCCCATTCTATTTTTGCACATGTGTTTGTGTGTGATGCCTAGATAGCTTTCTTCCATTGTAAGCCTAATTAAATCTAATTGCATTGCCTGGGTAGCCTTCTACAAAGCTTTGACTGCAACATCCCATTTGGTTTAACTCAAATGTTAACTAAATGTGCACATGTATTTCTGAGAGCACGTCAAATGAGACAGAGCCTAGGCTATATAAAGCAAACATGGTTCTAGCACATTCAGTTTAATAGGGGATAACAAGAAATAAAATGGAACACCATAGCTGCTCTCTCCTTTTCCTTAGAATTTTAAATGCAGGCAATTTTGGTGGGTTTGTTGGGTTTTTTTAACATTCAGGGCCTCATGTACCTGCCTGAAGAAAGAGGGGGAGGTGTGGGTTAAGGGATTGCAATTGCTGGAGCAAGGTGAGAGCTCAGTTAATGTTGCAGGACATGGAGTATGCTCCAGGAGAGCTGCATCCCTCACTGCATCATTTTACTCTTCAAAAGGGGAAAGGCTCACGCTTATTCAGTGAATGGTGTTCACCATCTATTTGGGGCTTGGATTAAGCCCTGTTGGACTTACGAACTTACTAATATCTCAGTAGCTATGTTAATCTTTGAATTAAGTTTATTTTTTGCTAAGGTATGGATGTTCTTGCTTGATGTTTGCCAGGACAAGATACAAAGTTGGCACTAGATATTCCATCTATGATAACGTTAACGCCCGTGATCCAGCTGACAGGAGCAAGGAGTGGAGTAATCAATTTATATTCAGACTGCTACAGTGCCCATACCTAGGGACTGGTCCACAAGGCAAGGGGTGGAATTTTAATGAGTATAAACCGAGATTGGCATAATGTGAACCCCAGTAATCTGCTCTGCAGATTTTCCCCCTGGTAAAGGGAGGAGGTAGTAAATTCAGGCTGTGGTGATGTTAATTGCAATTACTTGTTTTGCAGAGGTGAGGGGAGAGTAAGTGCATGTGTGTTTTGCTGCAATGTTGTGACCAGCCGGGGACAAAGGGTGGAGTTTATAAAGAAACTATATGAAGACTGTATTCATGTTGATAGTAGAGTTTATAATATATTTATAAGAACATGGAGGACCCTGAGAGGGACGGTGGTCCATGCCAGGACAAGGATGTCCCCAGGGGGACTGTGCCGGAGCAGAGGAAGAGAAGTAAAGAAGTGTAGTAGGAAGAAAGTGTTAGGTGTACAACCCCAACCTCAGAGCTACCCAACTCCTCGCCAGAGGAACTGGGATGGACAGAGACTGACCCACTGTAAAAATCAGGGCAGTTGGGCAAGGAAGAAGGAGAGAGAAGTATTTTGTTTAAGTTGGGCAGGGGGAAGAAAAGGTCTTATGCGTTTGTACTCCTTTTCCCCCTCAAATAAATTACCTGATTTCATGATCAGAAGTTGGTGTTAACTGGTAATAAATAGAATAAAATACAGATTCTGCAAGTTAAGGCTTTTGCCTGTGACCTTGCTGAAGGACCAGGAATACTCAGGTAAAATGGAAGAACAAAGGGTCACAAGAAAATCTTTGAGTAGGAGGTCTTGGCTATGCAGAGGACATGGGTCTAAACTAAGGAACACATGAGAGAGCAAGGAAATTGAGGCAAGGGTAGTTACGGGGCTTATTACTTTGCCCAGACCATGTATTTCTTATACTCCTTGGCTAAACAGTCAAGAAAAGCAGTCTTGTGAGATTCATGTGACACTCCTCTGTATGTGCCTTTGTGACCGTGCATATATGTTTGTTTACACCTACAACACATCCAAGAGGTTAATTGTAAACCAAACAAATTGCATGTCAATCTTGTGTTTGGGGCTGGAGTGTGTTTAGGTCGGTACAGAGCAGGCACTTGGGGGGTGATGCCAGTGCAATGGTTCCCGAAATGGTGGCCGTTTTAATGGTGTGATGCCTCAAAAAAAAGACAGCTGTCAGAGCCTGGCTCTGAACTTTAACTTCCAGTCAATGCATCTTATAGTACTATTTGCTACTAGCTTAAATATTAATCTAATGTCACGAGTCTTTCCTGTATGGAACTTGTTAAGAGATCGTTATCAGGTCTCCTCACATGTTTATCTTGTGTGATGGAATGAAGGCAGGTTTTCCAGTCCTCAGGTCATCTATCTTATCCTTATACCTTCTTTCTTGACTTTTTTGAAACATGGATACCAGCAGATAATCCAGTGCCTTGCAACTGAGAAAGGGAAAAGTGAAGACAGAATGATTTTTGAACTTTTTCATTTTTGCCATTGAATTTCTCTTTTCCTTTCAGACAGGAGTCTGGGAATTTGGACAATACTAGACTGCGGCTAGAAATATCCATGGTTCTTAGATTTATTCATGTCTCTGTGTGATACAATGCAGATATGTTTTTCTAAGGATATTTTTAAAAGTGGGTAGGTTCTTCCTCCCAGAGCTAGGAGCTCTCTGTGTCTATTTAGCATCTTAAAAGACCCTGGTCCTTCACAGAACCTTAGTTGAATGTTTTTGGGAAGGGCTAATCAAATCAGCTGCTTTTGGCACTAAACCTCAGTGCTTTGAATCAACCCTTCCCCCCACCAGGAAATGTAGCCTCGTCGTTCAGTAGCTACATAGGCAGCATAAGCATTACTCCACATGTGAAAGGAGCTTAAGTTAAATGCCTGAAGAAGCTACTGTGACTTTTCCCTTCAGGATACATCTCCATGGTGTGGTGCAGTGCCAGATATTCTTATTTCTGTGTGGAGTGCCACTGAAGTCAGCAGTTCTGTACTTACAGACTGTTTTAAGCATCAGTCCTCGGCTTTGGTTGTTCTGACATATAGAAACTTCACTGTAGCCTAGGCTGAAGAGAGATTGATGTTTTTGATATGTTCTCTACAAGAGAAACACACTGAAGTGACTGCAGAGCATGAAAATATTACAGATGTATGTCAAATAATACATTTCTATTGTAAAGCTTTAACACGTTATGTGGTGTGTATTTGGAAAAAAAGGTATTGTGATTTAAGGCCGATCCCATTTAAGTTAAATTGCTGGGGGAAGAAGAAAGGAATTGAGGATGCAGAATTAAAATTGGCTTTTCTGGAGCTCTTCTGAGCTGGAATGTGTAGCGGCAATATGATACCCAGAGCGCAGAATTGCTATGATCTTCCTTGCTGAAGGAGAGGAGTTTAGTCCAAAATATCTCTCATGAATGTCACAAAAGTTGCATTTACTATTCTGGTATATTGTCATGAATGTGCCTTAGATGCAAAAATTATATTTGATCTCTCTACTTTCTTTGCAGATTCACTGTAGTGGGAGTAGGATCAGGCTTTCATTAGATATTTTGTTCTGCACTCTGTCTATCTGTCTGCACCTCCCTCTCTTGCGTTCTCTTTAATCTTTCTGAGCAATTTTCTCTCTTCCTGCAGGGGTGATTGAAATGATCCTTTGAAGCAACCGGCTTTGACATTTGGAAAAAAAAAATCAAAAATGAAAGAGCGCTCTAATTAAGCAAAACATCAGTTAAAGCTCAAGCAAAAATATAAGATTCTGATCAGTTCTTTCATGTATGCTTGAAAACTGCACCGTGTTAGCAGAGGGGCTCGTTAGAGGGTGCTTACAGGAACTCCAGATTATCAAGCAGAGACACCCATGGGTGATATCCAAGACTGTGTCTGCAGGAAAATTAAATGTTAACCACCCTTCACATAACACATGTTGGAACCTACTGCCCAAGCAGTTCACTTTTGTTTACACTGGGGCTATGAAACGTTGTTCCAGAAGTGAAATGGGGCTCAAAAGGGTGTGAGCCCCATTCTTCACTGTTGGTTTCACCAAGAACTGGGACCTCTGGGTTTAGGCATTTGCACGTGTGCTTAATCATACCTGTGTGATTTATCAATTATATGGCAAGATTAAGAGGAAGATCTTTTCAAGGCCATGTCTTTTGTTCTCCCACAGCGGTGTCGCCATCGTAGGTGTACAGTAGGTTGAGGAAGTTCTGAAAGGTCAAGCTTGCCCTTGTATCCCCATGTCTTCTGGCCACCCGATATCAAAGCTGAACTTGGATGTCACGAGAGCTGAGGCCGGCACTTCCACACACAAAATGCCCGCAGCTCCTTGTTTCAGCTGTAATGCCATTGTTGCTAAGATAGCGATTAGTTTTCTCGTGCAAATGACGCACAGGATATGATGAGGAGATGTTCTGAGTTTACTGCCAGAGAGGCTCTCTGCAAGGCAGGGCTGGGGAAGGTGTCGGGGGCCAGCGGGTTCAGCCCCACGGTGCCTCAGCCAGCCAGTTCACAGAATCCACCTCATAACAGTAGTGAGATACAGCTGAAAAGTGAATAATTGCGGCATGCCCACACACCGCCCCTTGAAAAGCTGTTTAAGTGGAATGATATAAATCGTCTGCATTGTTTTACTCGCTTTCCTTTTCTTTTTTGCTGAGTCGAGGAATAATTCCCTGCAGCGAGGTTGTGTGCTGCTGAGGTTTTTTTCTGAAGCTTTCTCAATATACAGAGTGTTGTCAGGCAAAAAGGCTAGAGGAGCAAGGTGGGTGGAACTCACAAAAGCGGTGGAACTCACAAAATCTCTGAGGTTTCAACCTCTCTGAGTTTTGGGTGTGCCCGATTCCTGGCACGGATGGTGTTTTTTTGCTCCAGGCCTATGGACAGTTACATGCATCCTTAAAAGTACTAGCACAAGCCCTCCCGTTGGAAAGCTGCACGCCCACAGAAGGCAAAATGGATGAAATGGGCACAGAGGCAGGAGGAAGATGTCAGCACTTTGGCAGGACTGGGAGTTTATTGCTTGCATTAATAACGTGCTAGTGCAGGAGAAACAGATTTTTAAGAACCAGTTGCACATTAGGGTGGTACTATGGTGTGAAGACTTCTCCCTGCAAGAATCCACAGTCCTTATCTTGCAGTGGCCATTTGTCACCAAACACTGTCCTGAGGGACTGGGCACCTCTAGCCTGGCTGCTTCAGGTGCTTCTCTCCAGATTTTGCTGACTTTGCCTGGCTTACAGCATGGACATAATACTCTCTTCCCCACGGGCTCAGAAGGAGTATACTCAGCTTAGAAAGACACCCAAGCATGAAGAGGGAAGTCCAAGCGTGCATGCTAATGGGTTCTTGTGTCTTGTTGTTCTTTCAAGGGCACCTTGCAGAAGTCTCACTGCTGGGGCTGAGCAAGAACCTCTTCCCTTGGGCAACAAGAACTGTTTATGGACAGGAGTGCTTTTCTGGGGACAACAGAAGGGAGAATTCCTGACCACCCTGGTCAGTCTCAATTTCAAAGTGAGACAGCACAGCACATGCGTATGTGGAACAGCTTCTACCTGCTCATCAGTGGCAGTTATCATTGTGATGATCCAGAGGTCTTCATAGTGTTGCTAAGAGTTGGGAAAGATATGGCTGTCTGGATGGGAATTATTTCCTCATGCACAAGTACAGCATAGGTTAAAGGAAAAAACAAAAACTTTTTTCAAAAAGTGGGCTCTGAAGTACTAAAATCTTGAACTGTTGGCAGAACAAAGGAAAGCCTGTTCTTTACTCCTTCAGTCATCAGGCTTTTGTTGACAATTATTTTGGCGTGCATAACACGCACACACTGTGATTGACCATACATTCCTGCAACCTCTTGGGAAAAAAAAATGAGGATTGTGCTGGTGTTTGATTCGGCAGCTTTCTCTAATGTCCAAGAGGACAGAAAATAGGATCTAACAGAGTAAGTCTTGTGTTCCTTTACTTTTTAATACGGAACACTTATCGGCAGTAGATATGGTAATACCATTTTAAAGTTGACTCCTTCGATAGCTTCAATCAGATCTGACAAGGAGCCTGTTGCCAACAGATATTTGTTGGGGCTTCTTGGCTAAAGCATCTTCCCAATCTTTTGACAAATTCAGTGTCTCAACACTGTGAATCTCACACCCACCACCCCCAAAATACTGTCAGAGCAAGTGGCTTTCTTTAGAAATGTCCTCTTTCCAAGTTTTGCACCCTGAAAGTTCCTCTTCAGATTTACTAAGTCTAGCTTGTGGGAGGATCTGATGACGTCCTTTTATCTTCATCTGCAGCATATCAGTTGTTTCTGCCCTGCAGACTTGATGGCTGGTCCCTGACTGCCTGCACCCCTCCAACCTGCCTGTGTGTACTGATGAGGCGAGTCTCCTGGTGCCGGTCCTGTGAGCAGGACCTTGTGCTGGGGCACCTGCGTCACTACCACAAGCAAAGCCCAGGAAGTCACATCATGTCACCAGATCGCCTGGCACAGTTCAGAGAGTAACAAATATTAATTGCCATCTGCTGACTAACGGCTACCCATGACAGATAGTACCTATTTAGCTTGTTCTCGCTTCGTAGGTTATCTCCCTGTAAGAAGAGAGTAGCTGGGTGAAGAGGCCTCTGGAAGGAGAAGGGATGCTCCTTCCCTTAGAGAGCAATTGAATCTGCCCACGGGAAAGACATCCAGATTACAGCGTGGATCAGAGGAAGCAGCAGCAAGGCTTTTTAGCAAGGCAGCAATTTCCAGCACAGTGAGGAAGTAAGAGACCGCTGAGAGAAGCAGCGAGCACGCTTTGAGCTCTGTGCTGATGTAAGAGAAATCTTAGAGAACTGGGGAGACTCTGCAGATACTTGCAACCCACTAGAAAACTCCAAAATATAGCTTGAGAGCAATGGCCCGCCTTTCTAGGATACAATGGGTAGGGGGAGATTTATTTATAACCCTTTTAAACTACTCCTCTGTCTTACCTACCGTTGTACCCAGCCACTTGGCATCTTCTGATCTACAAAAGTCAACAAGTCAGGGCTTTCGTCTAATAAAGACTGGCTTTTTCTAAATTTGAACACCTTCTAGGTTGTCTTTGAGGTGCTCCCTGTGAATGAAAAGGTCTTGACAGATTTGTACCAAAGCTTGGACTAGTCTAGGATTCCATCTCACAATCTGGTGGTTTTCATAAAATGAGTTGGCAATCTGACCTGATTTGAACTGAATCATCGCAGTAGTAAAATGACACTTTGTTCTCATGTTACCAGACTTAAGAGAAAATTCTGAGACTGAATCATCAGATCACCATGAAGATAAGGTGCTTTTCCATCCTCTGTGTCTGGTCTCTGTAGATCTGCTGCAAGGTGCATGGTTGGGCTGCCTCTGCCTGGGTGGAGGGACTTCAACTTTGCAGAGCAGTGGACACTAGTTCTCTCCATCATCAGGGTACTGTACATCTCTAACACTGAGAAACTGCCTTCCCAAAATGTATCTTCAAGTTTTGCAAGGATCTGGAATAGGTGATGCTTTCATCTGTTCTGGGGAGTAGAGGGCACCGGCAGGGGTCTGGACTAGTGGTCAGATGAAGTGTGTGATGGAAAGAATACCACTGCTTTGTGTGACTTTTTTCTGCCTGTCTCTGTTCAGCTGTACAAAGCACACTGACAGTGTCTTGCTCTGGGCTGAGGCTGCTGGAAGATGCTCTGAGGAGGAAAAAGGAGCGTTTATTTTCTCTGACTTGGGCAGATACAGAGCACCTCTGTTGTGCTGCCCCAGGTAGGCCAGGCAGATGCATTAGCCATATTGCTGCTCTCACACTTGCTTGCGAGACAGGAGTGCATGTAAAACCTCTCCAAAGGTTGCTTCAGTAGCTCTGTTCTTCCTTCTCTTCTCCACAGCTCTGTATGGACTGAACCTGCCCTGACCAAGGCAGAAGCACATCCTCCCCTGCTTCTTTAGGAGTCAGCAGAGCTACAAGATTTGCCTGTGGTGCTCCAGACCCTCCATCCCCCTCTCTGGGTTTAGATTTATCAGCAGCCTTAAGCTTTAGCAAAGGCAGAGGAAATTTCCTTGGGGAGATGGAGAAAGCTCCTCTCTGCCCAGTATTCACAAACATGCTGGTGTGTATTAAGTCCATACTGTCCATGTGAAGAAGCACATGGAAAATAGGTACCTCCCACATAAAAAAAAAAAAAGCATCATCAATGCATAGCTGAACTTGAAAAATGCTATACAATATCACTCTGAAACTCTTCAGTGGGTTTGTAGCAGGTCTAACCAGTCTTTTGCATCATGGAATCTTCCCCTACATATTATTCATTAAACAAAGGTATTTATTAGAGCAGAAACTGCAGCACGTGGCATAGATAGCATCTCTAGCGCAGGGGGGAAAAGCTCGAACCATTCTTTAGAACACACCTTGCTCTTGTGTGAATGGGAGGTAATGCTCCTTCAGTGGCAGAGACAACATATTCCTGAGGAGTACCCAGAGGATTTCCACTGTCGGAGTGATCAGGAGCCAGCAAATGCCCTACTGCTGCTTCCACCCACCTCATTCATCTGTGACTGTTGCTCATAGTATGCTTTTCTACCTTGTTTTTCTGCATGTTCCAGGCAGCAGGTTTCCAGCTGCTCCTGAGGGGCAGCCTTTTAAATCCGTGCCTTTCACTTTTTTTTTTTTCTTTTTTTTTTTTTTTGTGGGCTCCTGAGTGTCTCTGATTTTTATAGGGGTCTACCTAAAGGTACAAACAAAAAAGCCATCCTGCTGGCAAGTGGGCTTACATTTGACATGTAGGAGGCTGTAGAGCCACTTGGAAGGCTTTACAATGCACAGCTAAAAGGAGATTGAAACCCCCAGTTTAGCTGAAAGCAGTAAGCAGTGTTATACTTGGATCTGTGTATGTTTTGGCTGCCTGATAATGGCTGTATCAGAGCAAAGGCCTTCTCCAAAGGAGTTGAGCTACATCAGCAATGTTTACCATTCTGGCGGCACACAAGCCTTTCTTCCAGTTATTTCGTATGTTGTTTGTCTTTCTGTATCGGTGAGTGTTTTTCTCTTTTCAATTTCCTTGAAGGGTCTCCCTTCAAGGTATTGACAAGAAAAACTCCTTAATGAGTGCACTTTGCTCCATGATCAAGGGTATTTCTCTTCCACAGAACCATTCTTTGGAAACGTCGTGATGTTTTGACCAGGGAGCTGAGTTGCTCATGATAGAAAAGCTGTTTCTTAAGCAGGAGGGCTACACACCTCCGTATGTACCTGTCCACACAGATATGCCACTTGACCTTTTGAAAATATCAAACTTGCAGACTTTGCATCTTGACGGAGCAGCAAACCATCTACTGACATTCTGTTTTATACAACTCCCAAAGTCTTCAGCTGCTCCTTAAAAGAGATAATGCTCACGAACAGCTGGAATTCTTCCTGTCCCCAAATTACCCTATCCCCACCCAAAGTGAGCTGTACAAAGCTGTCTGTAGTGATGCCTCGCTGCCTTATGTAGCAGAACAGGGAGGGAAGATACAACGAAAGGGTCGTGTGTCGAGATAAGGACAGGGAGGGACCACTCACTATATGTACAACTTGAGTTAATTTGTATTTGGATACATTAAGAGAGATCAAACATTATTTTTTTTTATTTGGAAACAGCAGTGGCTGTGCAAAGACAAATAGGATATGCAGTTGGAGTCTTACAGAAATTTCACATCTTTTTCTGGTAATGTTTTTGAAAGAACTCTTACAACAGTGGGTATAAGGGAGTAAATATGTATGAATTATCATTTTATTACTTTTAGTCTAGTATCAGATTTATAATGTTATTTATTAAAGTCATTTTGGTATATGGATTTTAAAGAAGATATTATTCCCCACAGCATTACCAGCGTGCTGCTATTAATATTTAAAATCTGTTACATAGGACTACTGTGAGTTTGATCTTCGGGGTACTGAAAAAAGTACTTAAAAAAGAAAACAGACTCTCTTAAGGAAGAGCCTCAGCAGTGTAGTAAACAAATTGTTTAAAAAACACATCAGAAAATAGAAAGTGAAAAATATTAAAATTAAAAAATATTTTTGTAAGAACTTGAAATCACTGTAAGTGATACATGTGGGTTCTTTAGCCAAACAATATTCCTTAAAGTCTCTGTGTCATTTCACACTTGCTTCTGAATGTCTCATTGTTCTGGGAAATTTAATCAGGATAATTATGTACCATCTCTTCTTTGACAAAGACCTTTAGCGCTTAACAAACTTTTAATGATGATATGAGGTGTAAGAATCACTTTTATGATCAGGGAAATGCAGCAATGCTGGCATGGAGTATGGCAACTGCTTGGTAGCAAGGCAAATGCACTACACGCGTCACAGTCATGGATTAAATAGTTGAACCGGATCCAGCAGTGAAATAAACAGCGGTCCCAATTTATTCATAACCTAAAATCCTAGAAAGGGTGGACAGAGAAGTCCTATAACCTAGTTCTCTGGACCAGAGCAGGTTACTGATTCAGAAGGGCAAGAGCATGACAGCAAGAAACCACCTGTGTCGTTCCTTGCAGTACCTACACCAAAGCAACGCAGCAACAGCTTTTATTTCCTGCAACACTTTTCCAGATTCAAAATATTGTTGTTTTTGTTGTTTTGTTTTGAGGAAGTCATCGGATACTCTGCATGGCCGGGAAAGTCCCAGTACCTGCCGACCAGCAAGAGGCAGGGGCAGCCTGGACCTCTGTGGAGCACGAGGGCGGTTTGGGAAGCGGAGGGACTGCTGCCCACTCACACGGTAAGGGAGAGTGAGCTTCTCAAAGCCCTTGCCCAGCAGGGGTGGGAACAGGGTGAGAGGGCAGCGATTGCTTCTTTGATAAGATTCCTTTTGCTGGCGATTCTCATGGACTAGGGATGGAGTACTCCCGTGCTTCTTGTCATCGCTGTGCAGCTCCCTGATGTCCAACAGGAAGGTCACTGGGAAAAAGCCCATTTCTTTGCCCAGTTCACTGCGAACGATTCACACCAAATTGAATAGTTCCAAAGACAAGACAGAGACAGGTCCTCCCTCAAGCAGCCAAAGCCACAGATGTAGTTTTGCTCCTACAGAAGTGATGGGAGACCCGCCTGCAAATTCAACAGTTGAATCAAAGCAGGAACATGGGTCCCTGACATCCTGGACAAGCATTTCCATCCTTGGGTGCATTGTATATTCTCTGGGCAGCCTCCCTGATTTGAATCAAAAGTTTCCGTCTGGATTTGAGACTCTTTTCCTAATGAAAGTTTAATTTGAAAATTACCCAATCCTGATTAGTTTACAAGATAAGATAAAAGCAGGAGGAAGGATAGTCTCTCTCTCTCCCCTCTGTGGTTTGTGGCCTTCTCGTATCTGGGATGGTGGGTTTGGGACAGTGGGCTCCTGCCAGACGTTACCTGAGTGTGTGTTTAAGCAATGCTAAGCATAAAAAGAGCAGAGATCCCAACCAGCATCTCTGCAGGGTACTGCAGTACTGCCACCGGTAATTGAGCTCAGGGCTGACATCGCACTGAACCGCATCATCAAAGATGCTGGGTTTTGAAATGTCAGCTGAACTGCAATTCCTCTTCCTTCACTGTTGACTGTCAAGTTGAAATCCCTGGTTTATTTTATATATCCTCCAATGTCAAAGAGAACAACTCCAAAATAAAAAATGGTTCTAATGTTCAAACCTGTTTGTTAATGCTGAATCCTTGGTGGCAGCCATCTACTGCTATACGTATAGTTAACTTACCAGAACACTTGGACATACCTTGTGGTTGAAAAGTTCCTGGACCACCAAGAAGCAATATGAGATGGAAGACAGGGTGTCTAAGACACGTGTCAGTGGTATATCGCTGATTTGCTACATGCCCTTCAGCAACTCATACCTGCTTTTACATCTATTTTGGTGTAAGTATGCTTACATGTATTTTGGCGTTTTATCTGTTGCAGCTCTTTTGCAAAATAACTGTCAGTGTCTCAACTGGATGCTTTGAGAGAGCTAATTAATTAATGTTAGTGAAGCATTTGGTATTCTTGGATAAAAGACACTACAGAAAAACAAATTATTACCCCTTATGATGTAAATCAGATTCCACTCCCTTCCTGAACACTGGCTTTATCTAAGGCTGATAGCAAAACCCAACAAGCTCATTAAAAAAAAAGGTAAAATACAGTTGCCTGAGGGCATCCTTAATCCGAGAAGATCTTTCCTTTTCAGCCGAAAAAGATATCTACAGTGAACAATTTCACTAGCCAAGAAACAATAAAGAAAAGGCTTCCCATGCTAAGTTAAATAGATGGTAATTACTTTGTGACTAGAGAAGGAATGTGGGAAGAAGGCTGAGACAAGCATCCCACTTCTGAGCCACTTAAGCTACGAAGGAAGCCAAAGTCCTGTAGCTCCATTAAGAATCAGAAGTTAGAGGTCTTTCTCACAGCTGTCTCATAGCTGAGAAAGTTCTTTAATCCTCTACCTGTGCCTTGGTTGCCTAGGTAGGTTTCTTTTCCCACTGTCTGCAACTGCACCTTTGTGCTATAAGCCCTATTCGAACGTTTGTGATTATGGTTCATCTTGGCTTCCCCTGAGCTTCCCATCCTCAGCTCTTCTGACAGCACTCCCTGGTGTAATTTGAGGAGATGCAACAGCAGGGACATTGTAAAACAAGCGTGCGCACAAACCCCGTAACTGCGTGCAATGAAGTAAATCTGGCCTTGTATTAATTTTAAGCAGCTGGTGAAAACTGAGCTTTCTCTGTGCTCTTACTTCATTGTTTAGAAAAAAAAAAAAAAAGATGACTGGTTGGCGAGGTATTGTTCTTGCAGATGGAGGGAAGTTTCTGCCTTCAGTAATATCTGTGGAATGAAGTTGCCGGGAGTGGGCATGCTACGGCTTAACTGAGGACACTCTGGCAGTCGTGCTCTTTGACAATGCGAGCTGGTAGTTTTCCACAGCCTCTACCCAGTATCAGGACATCAACCTTTTTTTCCATTAACTCATCCTTTCTGCAGCTCTGTGGTTTCCTGTGCTTGTTCTAGTGCGAATTTCCTTCCATCCACAACTTTGCTGTGCAGCTTTTACTCCAGGAGGCAAGAGCTTTGTCCTTGTTTTGATAATTGTGAACTGCTTAGAGCACCAAAAAAAAAAGTGCTAACAGCTAACGCCCTACATTTCCCAAAGCCCTACATATTCTTCCTGCTGCCACAGCTGAGATATCTAAAAAACGTGCCACCTCAGCATACTAGGCACCAGGAAATGTTTGCTTAAAATTAACTTTACCAATCTCCTGTCTCTTCGGCAGCCTAAGAAAATGATCCCCTGAGTCTCCAGTAACACATGGAAGAAGCTGTTTCTTGCAGAGCTGTCTCAGCATGGCTCATACAAATGCTCTCTCCTCAGCCTTTACTGCTGCCGCTCGGGCTGCTCCGGTGGTTAGCATCGTTGGCAGAGGTGGCCCTGGTCCTTCCAAATATTCCAGTTGATTTTTGCCATCTAATCCAGTCTCCTCGGTGACATTACCCGCAGGAGGGAAAAGGAGCTTCATAAACCTGGTGATCTCACTTAAAAGCTGCTGCTGCCTCCCTGCACATCTCAGGCTATTTGTATGTGATGCTGCTGCTCCCTTTGGTCACCTAGTGCAGGAAAACGAAGTGAGATGGAAGTCAGATGAGGTCCTGTCAGTAGGATAGCCACCATGACCTGGTTCCTCCTGCAAGGCGTGTTTACCTTGCTGCTAGGCAAGATCCTTCAGGTAGAGAAACCTCCTGCTCCGGCTGTAAAAACTTCTGCCTCCCTCAACAGCTGACCGAGAATGTACTTGCACATGCGAGGCATCAGTTTCAGCATTTGTAGTGGCAGTGTGCCCTGCCAGCTCTGGCCTGTGGCCTTCTAGCACAGCCGTCTTTGTGAGGAGGTGAAGGGCAGTGGCTCCACGCACCTCCTGTCCTGCTGGAAGCACATTTTCGGACAGGAACCTAAAACTATCTCTGGGAAGGGAGGAACTGAAACACAGAGAATAGAGCTCAGCTGACTGTTATTTGGCTTCTGCTGCCTTCCTGGGCGTGCTTTGGTTGGCTATGTCTAGTTTCGTACAGGCACTAAAGAGGGCTTGCTTTCTCTTAGTGTCCTTTAAGACAGGCAAAAAATTAACAGTTGGTTCCTATGTACAGATAACTCTACAGTAAACTGTTTCACTGCCCTGGACACCTGGGCTGACTACGGTTATAACACTCCTAGTTTGCTTCCTGATGCACTTATATCTGTATTGAACTGATGAGGGGCAATAAAATCAGTTGACGCTTTCTCTGAACTGTTGCTGTCTCCGTAGAATCACAGAATGGTTTGGGTTGGAAGGGACCTTAAAGATCATCGAGTTCCAACCCCCCTGCCATGGGCAGGGACACCTCCCACTGGACCAGGTTGCTTAAAGCCCCGTTTCCAGTGTAGCTGTGTTGTACTGAATTCTGCCCAGAAGGCTGTGCTGCCATACAGCGAGACCTGGACAGGCTGGAGAGTTGGGCCGAGAGAAACCTAATGAAATTTAACAAGGGCAAGTGCAGGGTGCTGCACCTGGGGAGAAATAACCCCCTGCACCAGGACAGGTTGGGGGCTGACCTGCTGGAGAGCAGCTCTAAGGAAAAAGATCTGGGAGTCCTGGTGGACAACAGGATGACCATGAGCCAGCAATGTGCCCTTGTGGCCAAGAAGGCCAATGGCATCCTGGGGTGCATCAAGAAAAGCGTGGCCAGCAGGTCAAGGGAGGTCATCCTNATTAAGGGCCTGGAGCCTCTCTCCTACGAGGAGAGGCTGAGGGACTTGGGTCTTTTTAGTCTTGAGAAGAGAAGGCTGAGGGGAGACCTAATTAATGCCTACAGATACTTAAAGGGAGGGTGTCAGGAGGAAGGGGCTGGTCTTTACTCAGTGGTGCCCAGTGACAGGACAAGAGGAAATGGGCACAAACTTGAGTATAAGAAGTTCCACCTAAACATGAGGAGGAACTTCTTTACTGTGAGAGCGGTAGAGCGCTGGAAGAGGCTGCCCAGAGAGGTGGTGGAGTCTCCTTCTCTGGAGACATTCAAAACCCACCTGGACAAGTTCCTGTGCAACCTGCTGTAGGTAGACCCACTCCGGTGGGGAGGGTTGGACTAGATGATCTCCAGAGGTCCCTCCCAACCCTATATGATTCTATGATTCTGCCCATCACCTCTTGTACCTACACTGGCAAGAAGTGCAAGTATCCAGATTAGACCTTAGTAGGAAGCTGTTGCTAGTGATGTGGGGTCTTATTCTGAAGGAACTGGATGCATTTGGCTCTGAGCAGAGGATTTGATCATATTCTGACTGATATTACTCCATCTGGCACTAAGATTAATTTGAATCTTTTGGTATTTTTTCCTGTTGCGAAAGCCAAGCATAGCTAAATATTTCTCACACCAAGATACTGTATCGGGGTGGTATTTCACCTACCCAGAGTAATCATAAATTAATACTGCAAAATGAAGCTGTGGTCCCACAAGAGGTTCCTAACAGAAGGGGGTTTGTGCCCATGCTAGTTTTGGTGGAAATCAGCCGGGCTGTGAAGGGCTACAAAGAAGTTGCTCATTTGACTGTAGCTATGATCCTGGTACTCATCATTACAATCAAGTGTTAAGTACCAATTCTCTCATTTTTATGCTTGCTAGGGAGTGTGTAGTTTGTAAAGCAAAGCTTTTGGAAAACTTCCAGAGAGAATGTGACCTGTAGGTTTTTGCTTTGTTAAGTAAATAAATGAATGTGTTTGAGGCTTCTGATGACAAATTCAGATACCAGTTCCTACCAAAAGCATTGCTTAATAGTGATTCTGTAACACTTATGGATCAAAGACCCAACTCAGCTTCCTTTGCATATTAATTAATTACATTTTAAGCATTTGGTTTAGATTTTCTAAAATCAAGACAACTTAAAAGAAAACAGACAGTGATTAAAATGTCTCTTCCAAGGGCTTTATTTTGTCCTAGAGACCTACTGTTTGAAAAAATGCCAGATCTGGAGAAGAAACTGCTCCCTGATCCTCAGATTAACTCTTCTTTGCATTCAGGGACAAGGGCAAACAGGGATATTCCTTTCATTCCTCCACCAAAGGTTTGGAAGGGCAAAGTTGTCTTCCCAGATTTCTGGGTCAGTTAAGCTGATGAGAAATCATGGCTTTCTTCTATACAGAGGTATAGTTTTATAGGGTACACAACTCTCGGACTACTTGGTCATGAACTTGATTGTTTCACCACTTAATCACAGAAGACACCATGAATTCTGCATGTATAAATATTCAATGACAACTCGTGTACTGCTGTTGTTGTCCTTGCAATCAGAAAATAGGCAACGGTGTACTTTATTAATTGCTTTTAAAGTGGAACAATTTGCCCTGAATACTACAAAGGAAGACTCCTTTGTATAATCCTCACTTCTCTATTAGATTCCTTCATCTAGTGTTACCACACAAAATCATTAGAGCCTGAACACAAACTGGGTCAAATCATAGAATCATAGAATCGTCTAGGTTGGAAGGGACCTTAAAGATCATCCAGTCCAACCATCACCCTAACTCTGACAAAAAAATAAATAAGAAATAAGCAATAAAAAAATCACTAAACCATATTCCTGAGGGCCATGTCAACCCATCTTTTGAACACCTCCAGCGATGGTGCCTCAACCACTTCCCTGGGCAGCCCATTCCAATGCTGAATAACCCTTTCCATGAAGAAATTTTTCCTAATATCCAGTCTAAACCTCCCCTGGCACAACTTGAGGCCATAAAATCAATATAGTCACTGATGCCCAGCTTCTGCTGAAACAGGTAGAAAGCGAAGCATGAGCAGCGCCTCCTGAGATCAGAAGACCATGTATTTTGAAGCCTGTGGTACCGTGACATGATGTTGTGGCATTAACACCCAAACACCACCATCATTTGAGTCCGCTTCTCAGCACTGCTGTTCCCTCAGCTGAAGCAGGTAGGAAACCAAAGCAGCGCGCCTGCCAGGTCCCCCAAGCAAGCTACGATTTGATGTGGCTGAAACACCGGGTTGGAATTGATTTGTATAAAACTTCCTTTGGTTTAAATCCCCACAGAGTGTACTTTAAATCCCACAACTCGGATCAAAACTACCGACTACAGACCAGGCGAAAACCGCCAAGTTTTGACCGATACGCAGCCACAAAGCAAACTTCAGCTGGCCAGCGTGACGCTGCCCCGGCACGGGATTTCATGCTCCAGCCAAACCCTTGCCAGGGACCCCCCACTCCCGAGTCCCTGCTCAAGATGGGATGCCTACCAGTGGGCTTCCAGCTCCGCTGGCACCGGAGGGCCTGGAAGAGGCATCGCTTCTCCTTTGAGAAATGAACCCCTTCACTTGACACCCGTGGACAGGCTCCTTTATACTCCTGCCTCTCTCCAACTCCTGCCTCCATCTGCACCTTTTCTGTAGGAACCGGAGGTTTGAGCTGCTGCCCGGGTGCTGCTCCCTCTTCTTCCCCTCCACCAGCCACAGCTTGCTGGAGCAAGGGGGGGAGCTCATCATAGAATCATCTAGGT
>VXAK01008986.1:0-22555 GCA_013399435.1 Arenaria interpres
CCTGTGTCTCTCAACCCAGCACACAGTGCCAACTGAAAAACCTCACTGCACAACATGCGCGATGGGCAGAGAAGCTGTCAGTGCAGATGCTCACTGGGTGCCTTGGGTTGGGTGGGAGCATTGAATCGCAGCTAAAGCCTGCCCCTTCAAAAGTTTTAGAGGCAGACCATAAGGATCTCTTTGGAAATTTCCATTCAGCCTGCGCAAGCTGTAAGTGGAGGAGGAGTACAGCTTCACTGTATTGTGTTGGTAATACACTGCAAGCTGCTGAGGAGACTACAGAAGGCAGGTTTGAGAGCTAATGGCTAAAATCAAGAGAGAAGTGAGCTTTGTTGCTCTTCAGGTAACTCGGGCCAGGAGGGCAGTTTGAGTAGAAAAAAAACCAAAATCTGAGAAACTCTCTTCACAGAGGCTACAGCTTGAACTAAAGAACATGCAAGGGCAAGCATGAGAATTATAGCTACCTCCTGAGACAAGAGCTGGGCCATCTTGGATTTTTGTTTGTAGCATTTTTTCTGGCTACCTTCTCATTCAAGATCGATTCCCATTTGCAACAGATAAAAATTAAAAATGGAAAGACTTTTTGTTTCTTATGAACTTCCTATTGAAGAACAAAAAGTTATGTTTGATATATATTCTCTGAATAGCTCTGGTCTGTTCTAAAGAAATAGTAGATTCTATACATAATGTTTTGATATTTATGGTCTTATCCCACATACCTACCATAGGCTAAGTACCAGTTGAGTGGAGTACACTGGTGGGAGAGAACACAGAGCAAATAATATTTTTGATGTAAAATACAGCATAAGTAAGCTTTGTGTATTTTTAGCTGGCCAACTTCCTCCACGCATTATGGCAACCCAGTGAAAATGTACTGTAGATAAATAGAAGTACGATATTTAAAGATACATTTCATGGGTTTTGAAATTACTAAAATGCATAATTGCTACATCTTATGACAGCTTACACTGTTTCTCACTTGCTCATGGTAGACACTCACATGTAATTGAACTATCTCTAGCATAGCATCAAAAAGAAACTAATGAAACTTCTTTACTATTGAGAATATGAAAAATGAAAGAATGACAGTGTGGCTGCTGTGGAAGCAAAGCTCATGGGCCCTGGTTTTGTGTGTCCATAAAGGTCACTAACACGGTGCTGTGGTTTCAGTTGGGATAGAGTTAACTTTTTTTACTAGCAGCTGTTACAGTGCTGTGTTTTGCATTTGGGATGATAAATTCTTTTGATACTGCACTGATGGTTTTGGTTGCTGCCAGGCAGTCAAGGCCTTTTCTGCTCCTCACACCGCCCCACCAGCGAGTGGACTGGGGGTGCACAAGAGGGTGGGAGGGGACACAGCTGGGACAGCTGACCCCAACTGACCAAAGGGTTGTTCTATACCATATGACATCATGCTCAGTATATAAAGGTGTAGGAAAGAGGAAGGAGGGGACATTCAGAGTGATGGCATTTGTCTTCCCAAGTAACCATTATGTGTGATGGAGCCTCGCTTTCCTGGAGATGGCTGAACACCTGCCTGCCCATGGGAAGCCCCGAATGAATTCCTTGTTTTGCTTTGTTTGTGTGTGCGGCTTTTGCTTTGCTTATTAAACTGTCTTTATCTCAACCCATGAGTTTTTCCTTACTTTTACTCTTCCAATTCTCTTCCCCATTCCACTGTGGGAGGAGTGAGCAAGCAGCTTTGTGGTTCTAGCTGCCAGCTGGGATTAAACCAAGACACAGGGATAGCAATTTAAAGGTTGTTTTACAAGATACACCCAAAGCTAAAATGATGTATACTTGTAGCTTAAAACAATTGATTTATCAAGTTTATTCCCATTTTTTTTTTCAGCAGATAAAACAGATTCAGATGGCATGTGTGGCTGCTTTCTTATAAACACATATATTTTGCCTCAGGGTAATAACTTTTTTTTCTGATAGCTAATTATTATTATGCAGTTGAAAATGGACCATGCCATTATTTGCTTAGTGACTTTTCAAAACATCAGAGAAGTGCATCAATTGAAAATATAATCATAGAATCATTGAATCACAGAACGGTTTGGGTTGGAAAGGACCTTCAGAGATAATTTAGTCCAAGCCCCCTGCCATGGGCAGGGATACTGTCCACTAGATCAGGTTGCTCAAAGCTCCATCGAACCTGGCCTGGAACACTTCCAATGATGGGGCATCCATGACTTCTTCTGTTCTAGTGTCTCCCCACCCTCATAGTAAATAATATCTTCCTATGTCCAATCAAAACCTACCCTCTTTCAGTTTAAAACCATTGCCCCTTGTCCTGTCACTACAGGCTTTGGTAAAGAGTCCCTCCCCATCTCTACTGTACCCCTTCAGCTACTGGAAGGCTGCTATAAGGTCTCCCCGGAGCCTCCTCTTCTCCAGGCTGAACAATCCCAACTCTCTCAGTCTGTCTTCACAGGAGAGGTGCTCCAGCCCTCTGACCAACTTTGTGGCCCTCCTCTGGACTTATTCTAACAGGTCCATGTCCTTTTTATGTTGAGGGTCCCAGAGCTGGATGCAGTGCTCCAGGTGGGGTCTCATGAGAGTGGAGCAGACGGGCAGAATCACCTCCCTCCACCTGCTGGCCGCGTGTCTTGTTATGTGGCCCCAGATACAGCTGCCTTTCTGGGCTGCAAGCACGCATTGCCACCTTATCTCCAATTTTTCATCCACTGGTATCAGTTTACATCAGCTGAGAATGTAAATAATGTATTGCTATCCAATAGTGGGAGCTTTGATAAAGCTACTATTAACTTCAGAATATACTGCTGTTTAAAAGTTAATGGAAAAAGGAGAATGATTATTTGATTCTAATTGCCAGTGTGATATACTACATAATATAGCGAAGCATATTACAAAGTTTAATTTGTTCTTAAATTTTGTGTAATAAAAGGTTTGGGTAATTTTTCTCCACTTGCCAACTGAGTTTCAGAATCTCACTCCCCTTAAATACATGGAAATGCTGCAACTGGAGCTCAGGGAGCAGGGGGGAGGTAGAGGAGTCGAGAATGAAGAAGTTGAGCCTGAAAGTGTGGGGGGAGAGGTGTTGGGTTAATTGTCTTTGTTTCTCAGTATCCAAATCTATTTTAATCGGCAATAAATGAAATTCCCCAAGCCAAGTCTGTTTCCCATGATGGTAATTGTTAAGTGATCTCCCAATCTATGTAATTTAAGGACAATACAATGGTTTTAAGCCACACGTCCCCAGGGTGTGTGAGGCCCGTAGTCACGCAACCTACATCCCATTTAATGTTTTCCATTAGCTGGGTATCACAGAAGTCTTAAGACAGTAAATAGACAATACTCAAGAACTTGTATGAAATCTAGGCTATGAAAATTTGGGCTTAAGCATGTAAGAAAAACACTACACCCAATGTTGGAGACAATCTGCACTTCGCTCCAGGTCTCTGCTCTATGAAAACATTTAACTATGCACATAAAGCACAGAAGTAACATTAAGTGGTGCCAGTGGGGCAGTTCACATATTTGTACAAAACTGTATGCTTAAGTCACTGTTTGGAGCAGAGCCTTAAATTTCAGGTCCTTGTATTATTGTCTCCCTGCAATTATTTTATCCCCATTCATTTATTTCTGCATATTTAGGGCAAGAGTTTTAGTTACATTCAGAAATTGAGTACTCTTGGACAAAAAAAATCCTACATTATTTCATGGTGCAGACAGACTAACTCAACTAACAGTTGTAAGGCCACCAGAGTTTGATGCTTGGGGTACCCCATGCAGGGCAAAACCGCTCAACTCTGATCCATCCTGTTGGTTGCCGGCAAGTTTCTCAAAAAACCACAACCATCCTCCCTCCTTGCAGCAACCATTTCTGAAGCCTCCTCAGAGTTCTCTTTTCTGTACGGGACCCTACTAACTCTCGCAGGAATGGTTTGCTCGTGACTTCACCGGCAAAGCTAATGGGCAGCTCACAGGTACTGGTATTTCCTTTTAGAGCGCTGATCTCAGGACATTTAATTTTCACTGGGCAACTGATAAACCTAACGTAACAGGGATACTGCTTTTGAGCACCACCACGCGTAAGAGGACAGTTCAGCCTGTTAAAATAAACCTCACCCACGTCGTTCTACCAAAACTGTACACCACATCAAAACTGCAGGGGCATATCCCTTTTCTAAAGATTCTTTCTGAAAAAAACCAGCCTTTTTCGTAGAATAACGGAGAACTGAAAGCAGAACCACCAATTAGCAAACTTTTGCAGAAAATCAGACGTTTCTGAAAGGAGGGGAAAGAGGAATCACATGGCTCCCTATTTCTGCACAATTTTTCTTCAAACTACTCATTTCACATTTCAGATTTCATTTTGTTTTGCTTTATAGAAAAGGACAAGGTTTTCCCTTTGCTATTGGTGACCTTTTGGGGTAAAAGTAATACCCTAATAACTGTAATCTTACCTAACTGCATAATAAAATAATTATAATAATTAAATAACTGTAATTAAATAATTCTGTAATATATTATTCTGTTCACAAAAATGTCAATTACTGACAATTTTACATGCAATTTTTTCTTACATGTTCTACATCTTTCTTTTTCCTAAACCACACTAACTACTAAAGAGGCTATTAGACTTTCTCAAGAGTCCTGTAGAGTTCTGAGCAGAAATAAGATTGCCATGTCACTTAATGTGTTAGTACTGTCTCCCGTGGGATTTCACCATCATCAGTCCTTAACATGTTATTATTATCTGTTGATTTTGACAGTGAACAGTGAGATGCACATGGTAATGTGTCGTTAAGCACTGGAATGGGCTGCCCAGGGAAGTGGTTGAGATACCATCCCTGGAGGTATTCAAAAGACAGGTTGACATAGTGCTTGGTGGCATGGTGTAGTGATGTGGTTTTTTTGGTTTTGTCAGAGTTAGGTTGATGGTTGGACTAGATGATCTTAAAGGTCCCTTCCAACCTAGATGATTCTATGATACTATGATTCTAAACTGTGGGAGAATAACATTAAAGCAGTTGTCCTTGGATTGTACCTCAACCAAGCGGCAGTTGTGTAATGTTGTTTAAAAAAATGTCATTACGTGAGGTAGGACCGCTTTGCTACTAGCATTAATTTGTGTCAATATATGAGATCAGGTGAAGTAGTAGAAACGCAAGTGGTTATTGTGTGTAAAAATAAAATTGGATGTTATTTACATAAAGTCTTTACATGCCAGTATAATTCTAACCATAGGAAAAGCACCACACTGCCCAAAATGAGAAGTTAGATTACTCATCACCCTTAGGTGTACCTTGCTGCAAGTTTCTTCATGTTACTGTTCCCCAAACGTGACATTGTATGGGGACAGGAAGGAGAAACTCCCCAAGTGTGCCAGGGCTTAGACACCATAGCCACACAGTGTCATTATAGTAGGGGAGGACGGGCTAAACGTAATATGAATAGCTGGTATTCCGCAGCAGTTAATTAGGAAAATGACTGCAGGCTATCTTAAAAAAAGACTATCTGTAGCTATAATTTATAATGAGGTTAAAGGAAGATACTTTCTTCATTCCCTCCCTTACAGTTCTAGTCACAATCCGAATTGGAGGAAAATGCTTTTATTTTTAATAATAAATGTTTTGAGCTTTGCTGTTCCGCCAGTCTGGAGCATCATTAGTAGTGTGCACACCTACTGAAACTACAGTTTCAAAACTGCATTTTAGTTTTGTAGCATTATATATATGTATATATATATATGTATAAGAAAACCAAAGTTGGAGACACTAGCCAATGGCTTGAGCCTACAGCTTTTCTCCTCTGTGAACTAGAGACAGGGAGAGAGTCAGGGAATGACTCATTACAAGCATCCTTCCCAGAGAGGTGGCAGAGAGCATGAATAAACATGATTTCCAAAACCAAGTCCAGTTCCTGTTGTTTCATTAGCTCAGCCCAGCCCCACCGCAGGCAGACCGGGTGGACAGCAGAGCAAGGCTGAAGAGGGCTTTCAGAGCAGGTGGATTCCTGTTGACCAACATCTGTGAAGGGGGCCACCTTTTTCCACACAGGCACCTGGCAACAAGAGAATAGTTGATTCCAACCCTTTTCCTGCATCCTCTAATTTTTCAAACCCCCTGTGTTTGAAAAATTTAATAATTGAAAATCCAAACTCTGACACTTCCTGGTCAAGTATTCTCCTTATTTTCCAGCATTAAAATCTCTGAATCTGCCACCTTGCAGCATCATTATTAGATGACAGTCAAAATTATGGACATAGAAAAACCAGTGAAAAGCTTCGGCATTTGAGGTAGGTAGTGATTCTGAACAAATTTGACAGCACACAATGCACGCTTAGGTTAATATATTCAGAGAGGACAGGCTTCTAAATTTTTGCAGCTGTTTCAGCTATTTCAGTTGAAGCCATTCCATTACCTAAAATAGCCAAATAGAAATAAAGTACATTTTCACCCCTGCAGTAATATTAGCTGTTTACATTCATTTGCAAACAGTAACACTAACTATCCCGTTGGACAACAAACCTAACTCAGCAGCACAGGTCTGAGAACTGTGTGAACTCGGGCAGATTTTATTCTGTCCACTGAATCTACACCCCTTCTCCCCGCCCCAGTAATAATCACCGGCGTAGGGGTAGCAGCTATTCTGAGTACCGGCAGTAGTTTTGTTTGTTGTACCGTAAACGCCTGTGTTAAAGACTTCATCCTAAAGCCAGGAAGTTCACCTTTGCTGAGCTTTATACTGCAGTGGCTAAAGCAGAAAGAGCAGCCCAACTCGACTGTGCAAGAGGTGTCTGAACTCTGCATCCTCACCCCTGGAGATCCTGTGACCAGAAGGGAGGCATGTGTTAAGCTGCAGAAAAGTCTCTGTACAGCATTGTTCCTCCTCCTAAGAAAAGTAAGAAACAATCTCATTGCTTATCCTATTGCCTTTTCAAAGTAATAACAGGTTTGTTCACTCCAAAAATCCACCTTCTAAGGACGATTTTTGTTGTCTGACATACTGAAATAGTGTCAGCCAGCACACATATCATTTCCTTTAGGAATTCTTCCCTAAAGGAATAAAGCTTACCAAGTTGCACTGCGACAGCTCCTTGACAGACCAGTTTATTGAAACAATTTTTAAAAGCAGATATTTCTGAATGTACTCCATCAATCCCAACAGTTCAGAAAAACAGTTGTTCAGTGTCCAAATGAAGTGTGCATGTTACAAATTGTACATTTTTCATATACTCATTTATACCACATGACATGAGCATAAAATACAATGATTTCTTATGTTGTTCAGTATGCCAATTTATTGCTACTGTTCCTCCCAGAAGTAGGGCACACCTGGAAATAGCTCTTAATCCAAGGCTATTACAGCTGTTCCCATGCCTTGGACCCCAAGATCAAGTCACTAGTGTTCCGATGTAAATCACCAGATTTTTAAAGTGTTTTCTTTTTAATTTACATCTAAATTAAACGTTTTGTTTCGCAAGACTATTCTTAGATGGCATTTAGTGGGAAGCGTAACATCTGAATATTTACTACAACTTAAATACTTCAAATCATAGGATACAAAATTTTCAACTTTTCTTCACCTTCATTTTGCTTGACGTCTTTAGCTGTACCAATCAGAAGAAACAGGTTCCATGTATGAAGTTACAAAAAGAAAAAAAAAAGACACAAATGGTGAATTTAACCAACTTGCACAAGGAACGAGGGTCCAGAGTTCATGGTTATGCTATTACTCCTACAAAATGAAAGGTGTTTGGGGCTTAAGAAATGCTGCCGTGTATACTTGCGCAATAATCACAAGTTCTCATTGTACGCCTGTATAAAAAAAATAATTAAGTGTTGATTTGGGTTTTCCTTTCTGTTTTGTTTTTAAGATCAGTCCTAAGAGTTCCATATTCTGAATGCAAATAATTTTTTAACGATTCCAATTTGAGTGCAGCACAGCTGCTTTTTAAAGGTCAGGTTCCATTTGAAAATATCTCTACTCTAGCTCAAATTATACTCACATATTTAAATGTTTTTCCAGCCCTTTTGACCAATAATATGATCATTTTATTGTCAAAATAAGTATTTTTTAGCAAACGAAAAGCTTATTCCAACAGTACAAGATGTCTATATCCAGTGTGAAAGCAACATGGTGGTATAAATATATGCATACATTGCATTACACATAATATATTATACACATTCCAGTTAACCATGGAACAATTAACAGGAGTAGATGACTACTAATCATGGGTACAAAGTATTTTTGTAAACAAGATTTTCAGAAACTTTAAGGAAAATCTGATTTCTGGAAAGACCATCTTGGGATTCCATTCTTTTGTTTTCAAAGAAGTCAAATTTTTTTTAAGGATGCTGTATATAAGAATGCACTTTGTATTAAAACAAAGATCAATACTTTACAGTTTAAGAAACTTTACATATGTACATAAATTACACATCAGGAATGGTTTTAAAGCTCAAACTGAGTTGTCAGAAAAGTCTATTTTCCTTCTATTAAAATCTTTAACTCTTTTACGTT
The DNA here is from genome assembly GCA_013399435.1 of Arenaria interpres. NCBI lineage: Eukaryota > Metazoa > Chordata > Aves > Charadriiformes > Scolopacidae > Arenaria > Arenaria interpres. Next base: position 8,503 of record VXAK01008986.1, read on the forward strand.
GTGATCATTTGCAACTGTCACAGCATGATCCAGTGCTCGGATACTTGCTAGAAGCTTTATGATCTGCTTTATATGCTCCCTAAAACAGAGAAAGAAGAAGTCAATGCAGGAATGGAACATTCATGTACAAGTATTAATATTTCAACAGAAGACTACGTTATGAATCCATACAGCAAATCAGTTTCAGATAATTTGACATCATCTTCTCCTCCACTTGCTTAGTCTGATAAAATGAGTTGGTTATCAGCTTTGTAGTGAAAATGAAAAAAAATTATTTTGGGTGTAGGAATTAATCATACAATATGGTTTAATACTAGATGCAGTATAATCTCAAGAAAAAGTCTTGGATTACTTATGGTACTGTGCAATGAGTCACAGCTCTCTTAGTAACTAACATGTAAGCCAAAAAGAAAAAAAAGGGATCAAGGCAGAAAGTATGTTTTAATGCATGCCTTAAAAAGGTATGAAGCTTGCCACCGATGAACTGCTAGGATGACTGTACTTATTCAGCTGTCAAGAACAATTTTGGTATCTTGCTAGGGGGATGGACATGAAATTTAGACCAGTCTCACAAAAAGAAGTTCAAAACTAGACTTAAAAAAGAACCTAGCTGATTTGTGAAAAAGCATCCAACATTTGGAAAACTAGCACCAACAAACATAGGTAAAGACACACTTCCTTCTCAGCAGAAATTAATGCATTTTTGTTTCAAACAACTAAACTAGGTTTTATATGAAAAGACATGACATTCTTCAATTATAAAGACTATGCAGACTGCTGCAGACTTATTTTATGTGCTTAATGAGGTCAATGGCAACAGATTTTTTTATAAATGCTGGCAAAAAGCAGGAGGACAGAAGATAGAAATTAAATTAGAACTCACTGAAAAAAAAGGATTAATTGGATGTTTCTCTTCCAATACAAATTTTTACCAAGTTATCATTTCATCTGGTAAAGAAAGTTCTTTCAAATTTAGTAACAGGCTACCAAAAGAGAGAAAGTTTAATCTCTACTGGATTCTCTCTCAACTGCTTCATTTCAATTCCAGTATCATGCTAGGCCAGGCATTTTTGCTGCAGAAAAGAAGTAGTAAAAAAAATCTATTTTGAATTTGAATCATGGGGAAATTTAAATTGGTGTGTGACATTGCTATTATACTTTGGACACAAAGTTCTGACCCATAACCTGAGAGCAGATAAAAAGTGTGGCACAAAGCTTGGCGTTCTCTGAAAATGAGATTATTCATATGCCACAGCCAAAAGTGACTCTAAAGACAGAAAAACATCTAATAACCAAAATTGTCTAGAAAAAACTCCAAAACTCTTAACCAAGATTTTTCTGCTATGGTTTAAGGGAAATTGTTGTCTCTATGTTTCAGTACTACGCATAAGATCAAAAAGAGAGGAGGATCTAATCCCTCGGAGAGCCTCAATAATTGAAGAGTAACAACAATGGCTCATGCACATTCAACTATCAAGAATGAGTAAGGCAGGTAGTAAGGGTTTGTCTTTCCAAGTTTCAGGTTTGATGGAACAACTGAACCACTGACCTCGAAACCTCTCTTCATGCAACAGCATAGGAGTAAACAATCTTCCAGTCTTGTTATATTCTGGTGTATCAGTGCAACATTTTGCTTTTTAAGTTTATCATTGCTTAAAACCATACTCCCATTGCATTTCAGGATACTTGGACAGCAGTAACAATTATGCATCTAACCTGAGCTTGTAACTATGCTCGTTACCAGATACAAGTAAAATGACTTTTCGATCTAGGGGAAAACAGGTTCATCTAGTTGGTTGTGTAAATAAACCTAGAACTTTTGTACTGTATACAAAAGCACAATTTGTAATTTACAAATCATTATGCAGAAATCTCCCACAGGCTCCACAAGGTGGAACAGTCCAAAACCAGTAACCACAAAGCCCGCCGGAATCAGGGACACTAAGCACTAGTGCAAAACGCGTTACAAATGTTTCAAGATTTCCAGCAGCTGCTGTTTTCAGACACCTTAAAAATGTCCCCATATCTTAACTTTTTTTAAGTTTGAATTCAAAATTGTTTCAAGAGATGTGCAGCAGTATGGAGATATTTACTCATGATTGCATGTATCAGCAAAATAACATAAAGCACAAGAATTGCATTAGCTTTGCATTAGCTTAAAGTAAGTTACCTTGCATTTCTCTTCTCTACATCAGAGCAGCCGATGCTGTTCCTATAAATTGTATCAGCCAGATGAACAAGGTATCTACAGAAGTTTTCTAACTGAGAAATAGTCTTGTCTCCTTTTAGATTAGTGAACCACTGCTTAGGAAAGCAAGCGATTACCTAGGCATAACAGGAAAAAGAAATTTAAACAAAATGTAACAAAATTTTAAAAGCTATCTGACATGATGTGCAAAGGCTGCAGTGACAAGGTCCAACTGGGTACAAAAAGATCCAAAATTCAAGCAGTAAAACACTGAAATCTACAGCATACCTAAACTATCTACAGGTACCAGAGAAGCTTCTTTCTTTAGTTTGTGTATTAAAGAAAGAAATCTATTTTTTTCACTGACATTACAATATTGATATATCAAAACCAAGATTTTATAGGTAACCTCAAGTTTTAACTACATTTTTTTCCTTAACTCACAAATTGCAAGTGATTTTAAACATTGTTTAATTCTACTTACACTTTGAGCTTTCTTAATGCTGTCCTCTCCATACTCAGAGTTTTGAAAAGCCATAAGAATATATCTATTTAGCAGACCATCTATCGACAGTTCCTGGAGAGTTTTATTTGAAAGGATTCCATACCACTGAAGAAAGTTTCCTAATAGCTGAAAATACAACACAGGGAAAATAAGTATTTGAAAATGTACTGAAACCAGGAAGTTGATCAAGCACTCTAGAGCCTCTTCAGGTGCAACAGCGTGGGCAAGGCAAGCAGTGAAAATATACCTTCTATTAGTTTTGAAACTATTCAGAATCTATAAAGTACCGGCTTAGACTGTTATAAATTCTCACACAACAACCCTCACCATCACTTTGCTCGTGTTTTGCACAAGAAATCAGAAAAAAGAATTAAAGTTTTAAGCCATATTGTTCTCAGAATTTGATGTCAGTATCAAGCCCAGCGAGGCTTAGCGTATGTCACAGGGGGGCAAATTCACAGCCCCTTGGCAAGGAAATCCCCAGCTATGCTGTCAGCATACCCTCGTTCCCAAGGCATGGTGACACAAGAGACACAGAGAGCGTCACGGGGGCGTGCTGGCTAGGCCAGCTGTACAGCTGTTATCCCCCACTGGCGTATGGCCTGTGGAGAATCACTGCCAGCCTCGTACAAATGAACACAGCAGTTTACTGTTGAGGCAGATCATCAGGAAACAGTAAATGAGTGCTTGCCTCACAGCTTCTATTTCTGCTTGTCTGTGATGCTATAACTGACTTGCTAGCGCAAGAGAGCTGTATTTTTAATGCGTCCCAAAAATAAAACAGTGGTAACAGCATGCATAGCTCTAAACTGCCCAGGCTCTTAACAGATATTGGCAGAAGCACGCAATCTCACTCTTAAAAAGAGACACAAGCCCTAAACAAGCGACTGTTTCCCCTTTAACAACAGTATTTTAACAAGTTACTTCTGTGCATTTTTTGCCCTAGATGGCATTTAAGAAGTTGACTTTTATTGCAAAGCGAAAGAATTCAGTGCCAAATATTTTAAGTAAATGAAGTGATTGCCAACCTATTCAGAATAGCCTCCCTCACTTCTGCAATTTAAACAGAAAATTCCAGATAAGAGTTCTATTTGCATGATCACGGAGATCAGCAGTTCAATCGACATAGGTTTCATACTTCCCTGTTTAGTCTGGATTTAGTTTTCTTCACAGCCTTTTATTGGAAATAAACTACATCAATTACAGCTTCTTACAGACCACTGCAAACTCTACTTTGCACATTTCACACACAGAGACTTTTTCTGTCACACGCTGTTTCATTTCAATTAAAATACAATTACAAATGCTCTTATACTTTACAAATACCAGTAAGCTTTCCAAAATAGGCCAAGTTATTTTCATGAAGATTTTCTCTCTCCATCTATATATATATATAAAACCCCCACAAACCAAGCTTTCTCATTCAACATATGTGAAATAAAAGCATCATATTTTATTCTGACAGGCACAGTGACATTAAAAAAAAAAACAACAGTGTTGAGTATGCTAAGTAAACCCACAATGCCCAAGTTAAAATGACAGTGCTTTCACCTGGCAATTTTTTGAAGAGGGCACAGTGCATTATCAAAGACTAAGAATTCTAACTCAGAGTTCTTTCAACTAAAGTTAAAGCAATTTCCATCTACCACTTTCCACAAATTTGAAGCGGATTTTATTGCTACACTGTCTAGACCAAAGATTTACCGGATTTATTTACTGACTTACCTTAACAGAGGACCAAAACTGACGTTGGAAAAACAAATATGGACCAGAGTTCTTGTTTTCTAAGATGCTGGAAAGTAAGAGATTTCTTTAATGAGCAACCAAGACCACCTCAGTCTGGAGTTTGCTGGCTTCCTCCTTCCCGCACACATTCATTTCTATAAATACTCCCTTCCATCCTGCTTGTCTTTGCTAATTCCTCACAGCATGATAATGAAAGTTCTCCTGTATCCAGCCAGTGAACCATACCAGGAAAGAAACGCTGTCAACTATGGACAGAAGACACCAACTTGCTAATAAAGGTCTAACACCACAGTTGAAGGCAAACTTACTTTTTTGGATATAAGGGCATGAATACATCATCATCTAGTGTTCTCCTCATTCTTAGCAATAATGCCTTTAAAAGCATCTGAAACAGATAAATACTCTTTTTAAAAGCGTCCAAAACGCTGCTTAGTAGTTAACCACTTAGAAACTGATTTTCAAAGCAACAAAGAACATCTGTGAACCTAACAGTAAGAGGCATACATACTTAAGCATACATATAAATAAAGTCTTAGAAAAGCCTATAATGATTAATAGAGCTGAAATTTGATGCTTTCAATAAAAACTGAAGGCAATGGAATTCATGGTTAAGCTTGGCTACACAATTAGCTACTGTGAAGTCACAGATTTTGTCATTTTTAATATTCTGCTAACTTCCCGAGTCACATGCACTTTGGCCTATCTCCCATTATTCTAACGGCAATACATACATTGCATTAGCTATGGCACCTGAACTCATGACATCAGTTCTTGTGTTCATGGAAGATAAGTAAAACAATCAGATTTCAAGGCAATACATTTGAAAAGGTTACAAAGATCTAAAGAAGACTATTTGTAGCTGAACCTTAAAGCAAAACTGCAGAGACCAACAAGCCATAGTACATTTGGTATCTCTTTTTTTCTCTAGCATCTGCTTTGGAGACACTTCACCGAGTTCTCCTCCTCCTAATTTATCATCATACTTGACTCACTGTAACTAGGCTGCAGGGCATCAAATAATTGCAAAATTCCCTTTCTTGCTTCTCACTAAGCATGCTGTGTTACCCGATATAGTGTATTCAAAATAGATTAAAATTCCTTAACTTGTCCAATATATTTAAGAAAAAACAACTTACTTGTGTATTTTTGTTTTCTGCATTCACCACTGAAGGATATCCATCTACTAGTTTCTGTACAATTGCTACCATTCTAGATGTTTGTGTTGTAGAAAAAGGATCCCAGATGTTTTCAGAAATCACTGTAAGAGATTAAAGAATTACTCCACTTTGCAAATACTCAAATACAGGTACTAAGACAGTCAGACAATAGTTCACAGAACAGTAAAAACTCTGAAAATGCTTCCACACACACCCCTTTTCACCCTGTTTTCTTTCTAAGGCTACACTGTACCTGTTAATTTAGGAAGAACAACTCTCTCTACAATGGTAGGCAACAGTGAAATATCAGCATCATCTTTCACTTGCTCCTGCTCTTCACAGCCATAAAACAGCAATGATTCAAACCACAACATAGTCTCAAAGTCTCGACACTTGCCCTGATAAAAAAAGAATTCAAGTTAGATTCCCAGAGATTTGAAGTCAACACATTAAAAAAAAGGAATGTAAGTACGATACACTCACAAACCAGAACAAAACTACTTTAAAACAGTCTACCAAGTGTGCTAAGCAGGCAGGGTAAGCAGCAATTGAGCACAGTAACAGCTCAAAAATCTAGTCCTTTTTACCTATGTGTCAGGTACTCATCTGCACTGGAAATAATAAAAAAACCCCAAGATACAGTGACTCAAGACCAAATAGTCTCTTAACCTGGCACAAGGAAGGGCAAGTTACTTCACCTCCTGCTTTGGTTCCCCTACTTCTAAGCAGTGATATGCTACTTCCTTCAGACACACAGGCAAGCTTGATTCCTGAGAAATAGAGAAAACGTTCTGCCTCTTTGCTTGGACGCTACCAATTGTGCCTTCACAGTCAGATTAGTGTATATACGGACAACGCAGCCCAACTAAAACCTCAGCGAGGATAGGGAGCTGATTTTCCATAAATCAGCCAAATGAACTGATTCATTCTACAACCACACAATCACAAGATCTAATGAAAGTGAAAAAGATGGAAGTAAGACTAGGGTTTTTGGCAGCTGTTGTCCTACAGATTTTAACTTCTAATTACACCTGAGCCAAATAAAAGCCCACAGATCAGGGTAAAAGCGAGAAGTATAGTTCATTTGTGATGCATTATAAAAATCACATTTTCTGGATTAAAAACCTCCTTTTATAAATGCCTTGTAATTTTTTTTATCTTAACAAAATGCTTAACAGGACCAGTAACACTGAGTAGTGAAAATGATTAGATTTGAGAATTCTATACCATGCCTCCAACTAATTTGAGTTTTGTTTTGCCAGCCTGGGAACTCACATAGAAATAGCATGGGGAAAGGGAGAATTTACAAAAACAGTTTTAAGTTTAATGAGGACAGCTTTCATAGATTTTCCCTCATTTATTCAAATAGAATACTCTGAATGCTCTCCGAAGATAAAGTTTTGCTTTCCTTACTCTGCAATCAGAGCAGAAGCAACAGAAGATCCCCTTCAACAAATATTACCTTAGTAGTCAAGACAAAAAACGCAAAAACTTCTGAAAAAAGAAGGGATCCAGTCATTTGTGAGATAGGCTGACACATCTGCAGACCGTGCTGTAGATTAGCTAAGTTTTGAAAGGGGAGAAGACAGTCTGCCGTATTAGCCTACTTTCCTAAAAAAAACAAGCTTATGCAATTGCACTTACTCTGTGCCTTGACCCACTCCCATTCCTCAGTAAAAGTCAACATGGCAGAAAAAAAATAAAGTTCCTACCAATATTGTGAAAATAAGCACCTGACTGCAGCAGAAATATTTCACAAGAGCTTTCACTGGTAGGAAGAACAGCGGAAGTCAAAAGCTACCTGAACTGTTAGTCCTGCTGGCTACTCAGGTCAGCACACATATTCAGGCTGGACAACGAGTATGTGCCAGGGATACTGGGCTGCATCAATGCTGTCCTGCTTTTCCCATGTTCCCTACCTAATAACTGGGCAATGAGTACTAGGAGGAAGACTTGGAAATTGCCAGCCAGAGTTCCACAGGGTATGAAGGTGTAGGTAAGAGAAAGAAAGATATCTAACGTAGAGACACCAGTTGCAAATCAACATAAAAACAAGCTTCTTAGTTCCACTTCTGAAGAAACAACATCTCTAAAAATCACAATTTTCTCTTAAGTATTTTAAAACCTAAATGGGTTATTTAAGAAGCTTTTTGGCTTTTTAGTCTACACCACTCACTGCAAAGGTACTGGCATGGGCTGATTTGAACTTTGGCCTGCTGGCAACACAGACGACAACAGTCCAGAAACTCCCCAGAAAAGCTTCACCCCAAGAGAGGTGTCCATTTTAAACTTCATGCTAGAACATCCATTTACACATCAAAGGCACTTTGCTCTGCAGAAGTGTGAAAGAACCACTATATAGAAGATGCTTGCACAGGACCTTACCTCCAAAGGAGTCCAGATAAGCAGCTGAAGTCTGATCAAAGGGTTAAACAGCTTTGGTAAACAGAGGCCAATATAAGCATCTTTATAAGAAGCAAAATACTTTGAGCGCCAAGCTTCAAACTGTGACTTAATACAATCAATTGAGTAAAAGCTTTCCAAAACATCTTCAAAAACTTTGCTGGATTCTTTCAATATACGATCTGGTAGGGGAGAAAAACAGCAGTAAGTTAATCACCTGCAATACCTCCTTCAAGATAGGATTTGATGCTCATTGGCCTCGTTGCTCATAGGCTAACTCCTATGAATACATTGTAAAAAACATCACCTTTAAAAGTTCTCTTACTTCTGCCCTAAATGTACAAAGCAATAAAAACATGAGTAGTCACTGATATACTATTTTATCATAGGTCTTGATTTAAATGTTTTATACAATGATTTTTCAATTACCAGACATCGGACTGGTGATGAATTGAGCCATATTCATAGAGGTAAGAGAACATTGTGGATCTAACTTCAAAGCTGGCCTTGCTCTGCGTGGGAGTTTTGAACAGCTGACCTCCGTGTCCCTTCCAACCCAAATTGTTCTACAACTTACTCATCCAAGTGCAAGTACAGGAAGGCATCTCAGATCAGCCAACTGAATCTGCCCTTCAGACAGAGTGGCAGACACCATACTAAAGTGCTGAACATAACATGGCTGTTAGCACTGGACAACCATTATAATCCCGTAGCACATTTTTTTTTGTATTTACAGTACCAATATTCTATGCAGTCCAAAACTTCTTCTCTATATATTATTTTCCCTTCATCTTTTCTACTTCCCAGGGTTAGTTTTGTTTTAATCAGTCATTTTTGCTGCAGCCACTGTTTTAAATATTCAGTTACAGTAGTAACCTGCACACAACTAGTACATGCAGCAGACAAAGACAGAGCTGATGGAACATGAGATAATGTCATAAAAACATATGACTTTTCACACTGGGATCCAGAAGACATGCTACAACTAAAGTTAGCAGGTTCAAAGTGCATCCCTCTGTTCCACACAGCTCACTGCAAAAAGCTTGAGAAATACTATGCCTACTCAGAAACTTGTGAAACTCCTACAAAAGGCTTTTATACACATAAAAGTGCCAAGTTACAAACAGCAATTCAGCCACACTGAATTTTTAATCTAGATCATTTAACTTATCAAAGTTAGCAAAAGAATGTTTAAATTAAATAATCTCTCTAAGGATGGGGTATTTAGCTGCAAGCTGTACAACAGCTGGTGGAAGAGACTGTTTTGGTCACATTGATGATTCAGCAAGGAACAGTTTCTAAACTTTCTCCAAAATATGGTGAAATATATGGACAGCTATATTTTGCTACATAACGCTTCGGTAACTTTTCTAACCTCGCTCCATGTTGAAGTTTGTTATATCTGTTGAAGTTTCCTCATCATCGCTGGAAAGGCCTTCTAGGTGATCTGCCATCTTCCCAGTTTGCTCTCTTGCTTGTCTACGACGAGTTCTGAAAACAATCGGCAATATAAAAACAGCTATTACTTCCCCCCCACCCCTCTCCACCCAAAGGAGAGAACGACCTAAGCTTGTCATAATTTTTAATGTAAGGAAATCCAGGTTGAAAAAAAACTTCCACCACCTCAAACAATCCACTATGTTGCTGCCTCAAACAATGGAAGGAAGAGAAACTAGCAAAGATCATATAGATAAGGAATGGGTTTACTGTGCTTTCTTTTAGTGATTTTTACATCAGTATCATTGTAATGAATGATGCCTTGTTTTGTACGCTTGCATGCTAAGTCGGGATATATGAGAATATCCCTGCCCAGCACACCAGCTGAAGTGTTTTCTTCCCTCTGCAGGAAAGGAGCAAACATTGCTACTTACGTTACTACGTCACACAGGACAACAGTATTCTGCAAGCAGGCAAAGACTCCTAACGGATAAGAAATCTCAGTACTCTACCTTCTAGCTTCTCTTTCTGCAGTCCGACGCTTTACTTGTTCTTGATAGATCACTCTGTCTCGTCCAAAAGATTCAAGATTTGGTGCCATCAGTGCTTTATCTGTAAAATTACAGTAATGAAAATTAAAATGCTTATCTATGATTATATAAATGTGTTGTAGGCAGTTTCATAAGAGCCTTTTACCTTCTTTAAATTAAGTGTAATTTGAGCTAGGAAGATGAAGTTTTCAAAAAGATGCACTGAGAAGCCTGAATCCACAGGTGTAGAGGTTAAAAGAGGAAGCAGCAGAGTTTGGAAAAATCTCCACTTAAATGTCACATAGTTTTCACCATACTTCACTCTTGTCCCTCTCACAACAGTGCCCAACTATTTAAAAGTCAACAGTTTTAATAGAAATTGCTTAAATTGAATGTTTCAAGACAAAAAGTGCTCCTTACATAAGCAAGTTCACCATGTAATTTTTGAAAAGAAAATGACGAAAAAGAAAGGCAGAGAAGAGTGACTGGAGCAAGAATATATGATATTTCAGAGTTCTAGTCGTAGTGCTTTCTAACTTGATATGCTTTAGATTGCCAAAAGTTTAAAACATACGAAAATCTACAGGAAAATAAATAATCTCCCCTTCTTTTTCTAAGTTGTGATTCATTATAGATGTTTCTGATTATAGAAAACAACACAGCTAAACAGTGAAGCTGATCAGCAGCCAGCAGGCAGACCCAAGTGTTTCCAGTTCATCCTTCTCAGGTAAACTTTTAAAAATGGACTGAATTAAGCCAGTGCTCAAGTCCATCCACTAAAATATAAACACTGAAGTTTAGACAAAAGCCTACCCAAATTTCAGGAGTAAATTTACATGTTTTAACTAAACCTAACTAAATCCTTAACGGTGTTCTGTGTCAGTATTCCAATTCTATATTGGAACTACCGAGAACCTTAACATACAGATGAAGCCATCATTTGTCCAATTTTTTAAAATGTTACTCAAAGCAGAGTTACTTGTCTCTATGTAGGAATAAAACAAAAGTTGGCAGACAAATTCACTTCTAGCCCTTTAGTGTTCTGAAACGGGATGAAGAAAAGCAGATTGTCTATGCCCGCAACACACATCAAATCAAAGGCTGGCATCAACTGCTAGTTTCTGTGACAATTTGAGGAATGGAACTGAACTATTTCTAGATAGAGTGAAAATCATCCAAGACTCCCAGATAATAAATAAGATCTTTAAAACTCAGCCTTGACAATGACAACTATTCCCGCCCCACCACTAAATTCCAGTCTAAAATAATCTAATTCAAGCTTCTTTTAGGAAATACGCTTCTAGTACACTAGGTTTCTAGTTCTCACAACAGCATTTTCATGGTAAAACTTTAAGGCCTACATGTGATGTCTGGGGCTCCAAATTAAGTCCTAAACAGAGCACATATGCTAACCACACTGTAAAGGGATGGCCAACTCTTATGTCCTAATGCTTTATCACCCTCAGTAAGTTCTATCTAATGGTATTAATAACACTTCATCTCTGAACACACTGTGACAGAATAGGAAATGGCTTTTATTACCGGATTTTAGGTCAGCAACAGGACAGACAAGAAAGCCATTTTTAAAAATGGGAAGCCCTCCAAAGCAGAAAGACTATTAGTAAGATATTTTACCCGTTGTTTAACATGCTGAATAATGCCTCCTCCAAGGAACGTGTATTTCCAGCCAAGTCAGCATTTGTACTTTTGTGAAGTTTTACATATTGAAGGGTAATCACTGGAAGGAAACTCTTCAATGAGAATCCCCCATCCACACACTCACAGTAAGCAGCAGGTATTTTAACTGGCTAATTTTAAGCTGCATTTCATATAGGGTCATTTTGTATTAGTCTGAAATTTAAAAATGGCACCAGTCTCTTCCAGCTCCTTAGCTTTACCAGCTAAGTGTCTGAAATGAAATACTTATGCTGCCTACAAAATAGAGCATTAGGAAGAAGTCAACTCTAGTCCACTGCTTCATGGCTTTGTAGAGTTAACTGTAGATGTTACAGGAAATTTAGAGATTTAAGGAGATTTAAAAAAACAAAAAATAAGAAAGAAAAAAAGTCCTGACATAAGAGAAAAATTGGGAGTCACATGCTACCACTACTGCCACTGCCACCATGCATACATTTTCAGTGCTAGGAAAGAGAAAATATAGTTAAGAGCAAAAGAAAGGAGAGATGAAGTAATGAGTTACAGTGGCTTTGAGTTTAAAACAATACAGATCAAAGAACTTTTAATCTAAACTTGCTTCTACCTATCTCAAGAGTAAGGATAAACTTAGTCATACTTTTAACATTTACATTTAAATTAAGCCATACTAAGTAAACAAGGTTGTTTAATGAATAATAAAAACCTTCAAGATGGACTGACTTGAATGGCTTGAAAACTCCGAAGATTCATCTTTAATATCATCTTGTCGTCTTTGGACAAGGCGCGAAGCTCGCTGTTTGTACAGCTGGTGCATTGCAGATTCAAGCTCGTTAATCAGAGGCACCTGCAAAAATATAACACACTACGTAATACCAAATTCTTCAGGTGCTTAGTTTCTGGGGTACCATACTATTCCGAAGCAAAACTCTGTCACTGCACTCCTAGTGGCACAAACTGTTTCCTTTTACCCATTTGTTTCATTTTGACCAGTAAATATTTCAACTTGACGAAGAGGCATGCATTTAGCAACGTTGACAGCTTTCAACTGTAGCAACAGCATTCTGAAAATAACTTCTGTTGACTGAATGAGTCTACACAGTAAGAGAACCATTTCAGAGAGTGTGAAATGTTATTTCAAGTACTTGTCTTTTTTTCTACCAAGTGTGTTATATATTGTGTTACAGTGCTTACAATTCTCAGACCTCACTGTTTCCTCTCTGTATTAAACAGGAATGTAGTAGCACTCTACAATTAAATGAGAAAATAATCTGAATGTATACAGTGAAAAAACAAAGCAAGAATCTAATCTCATGAAGCCAGCAGGTATTGTTTTGCTATAATTCTTATTAGCATATGCTGAACTATTATTACTGAAATGCAATAAAACAGTGCATAAACATGTTAGGCCAACAACTTTAACCTATCATTAGAATTAAAATTACACAGTTTGTGTGAGTTATGCATTAGGTATTGAACAATACAGACTTAAGTTGAATCAGACCTGCCACAATTTTATTTTTTTTTTTAAGGTGGACTAAATTTTCAGTAGCAACTATAACAAAAATACGTTGTAACAACTAGGAATTTCCTGACATTAAATAGCAGATTCACTGCTCACTTTTGCAAAAATTCATTTTCCAGGACAAGTTTAAATTAGATTATTATAAATACTCAAATGCAAACCAGAACTTTTCACAATCTCTTAATTTGGAAAGGCAAGTTCTTTTGGTATAAACACTTAAGCCATATCCTCCTTACCTCTGAGACATATGCTTAGTCCACAGTCTTCCAGCCTTTTAGGTTAAGTATTTCACTGCTGCCTACCATCCATGATTAAGGTTTTTTCAAAACAAAAGATAAAATCAGAACTTGTTTCCTGATGTAATTTAGAATGTGACTCAGCAGCTAGTAAAGAACCTCCTCCAGTAAAATATAAGATTATGATATTATAGCTACAGGGCCATTTCAGCTATCTGAAAATGACACAGAGCTAGACGATCTTCAAGGTTCCTTTCAACTCTAATCATTATATGAATCTATGAGATAGTAAAAGAAAAGAAATACTGGCTCTTTGTGGTATGAAGTGGGCTATAGGGATTAAAATGAAAGCAACTCTGCACCAACTAAAAATACAACCAAATTTCCTTTGGAGAAAACAGAGTACAGAGAAATAGGAGGGAATATCCTAGTGCAGGAAGTGCTTATTCCGAATTTAAGATAATTTTGAAAACAGAAATAATAAAATATACTAATTTTACAGCAGTTTACCATATAAAATATAGCTTCTTCTCTTAAGCATGTAAAGAGAATTCTAAAATTGAAAACTTAAATTAAAAATTTTTAAAGCATCTGTAGAGGTTCTTTCTATAATTGCCTCAGGACAAAAAAAAACCCAAACCAGTTACATATTCAGTTATACGAATCCACTCAA
>VXAK01008989.1:541-11914 GCA_013399435.1 Arenaria interpres
TCCAAAAAAAAACCAACAAAAAACCCCAAAACAACAAAAAAACCAACTGCCCCCAAAAAGCATGAGATTATAAAACCCTGTGCCATTTGTATTATATTAATGTGTTGGTTTTAGCTAGTAGACTACCTCGTCAGAAAAATTTAGGCAATTTATTTCCTTACATTGTATGTTGTCTCCCAAGGCAAGAGAAAGAAAGGAGGTACATTTGGAAGGAACCACAGTTCCCATATCTATTGTGAGCATGTTTATTCTCTTGGGCAGGAGGAAAATTTCCCTGATGATATTTATTTTCCAAAGAACGCTGATCTGAAATAATTCAGAGAAGCAGCAGCTACCAGAGAAGACAAAAGCAGAAGGAAATATAGTCCAAAAGAAATGAACTACACACTGGTGGGACCTATATTTTCATCCTCCAGGTAACAGCTGTAAACTTTTTTCTTGCCAAAGTGGGTAACTTATTGTCATCTTATGGCAATAGCAACTGGCACAGTATACTGTAAACCAGTGGAAATGTATCCAGACATGGATCTTCTCCCGAGGCTTGACCATGAGTTTTTTCTAAGTGTCTTCTAATGTAAGATCTCATGTGATCTTCCCCACCCAACGCAAAGTTCACTAGTCACACCTTAGAATTGCTCTCTTCTGGCAGGTAAAGCATATTAAGAATGACCAACATCAGGAGCTAGACCACTAGGCACTCAAGAATGTTTTCAACAAATAGCAAAGCCATAGCATTAGACACATTTTCCAGTCACCCGCAATTTCTAGTCATTTTTTTTTAATCAGATTTAGTGATGAGTGTGGTTTTGGTGGTGCTTTTAAATTAATGCATTGCTCACTAGCAGTCTGAGTATTGTTTTGCACCATTCACCCTTTTGCAGAGCTATTTTTTCAGTGAGGTGCTCTGAGGTGCTCTTCTGAGTAGATTAAGACCCCAAAGTACTAGATGGAAATACTCTCACAAAGAGTAGCTTTATTCACTGCTAGTGTGTTCCCTTTCCCAGAGTTTACAAGTCCCTTATCTAACAAGAGAATCTCTCTTATTTGCAGTAAGAAAATCTTTTCACTTCAGGAAAAATATTAGTTACAGTTAGCAGGTTTGATTGAGCCCCTAGAGGTTATTCTTTCTGTCTTTCACTATGCTATGTATTTTACAGACAGTTAAAAAACACTCTCTAGGCAGCTGGGAGAAGGTCATCCAAGTGGTCAGACATAGTAAATATACCAGACCTTGCTTTGTGAAATCTAGCCTGATGGGAATCAAATATTTTTGTCCATTTTTACCTCATCCTGTTATACAGTTAGTAAAACAGATGCCTTAAAACCAAGCAGCTTTTCTAGCAAGCTCTTTTTTAGTGTTCCTTATTCTCTAGGGTACTTTAATCTAAAATCATGGTTTAGGAGAGTTTTGAACAGTGGGAAGTTTGTTAAAACGTTTCCTTTAAGAAAACCAAAACAACAACAAAAAATGAACAAAACCAGAGCAATCTTGTAGAAGAAGCAAATATAACTCCCAGACTTTCCAGTCTTTCTAGTTTGGAAAAACAGTTCTGAAGTTATTGAAGGGACTTTTTTAATAGTGGTGGGGTTTTTTTTAAGAAAACTTTTCTTAAATTGTTTTTTAACTTCTCTATACCTGTTGATATGCTCTGATTTTTTATAAAAATTTATAGAAAAATAGTGACAACGCGTAGATAGTAACTGTGTGACAGAACACAAAGAAAATATGTCATAGTTCAATAGATAAAATATTTACCATATATAATAGTCTTATGAAAAAATCTTTAATAAAATCATCTGTGTGATTAACTTGGTCTTCATGTGTGAACAGTTACTGAAATGATGGTTAAACTTCAATCTGTGGTTCATTAGCTGCAAGGAAGTACTACGGTGTCAGCTATCATTATTTATATAGTATTTCCTTGAACATCTGAAGTGAGATAAAAAGTGTCTTGGCTAGCTAACCACTGAGGACTTCTGCAGCAAGTTTCACGTTATTTAGCAGTCTTAAAAAGCAAAATGTCTTGACATACTATGAAATTATCTGCTTTTATTTTCATATGCATAAACACACACACATGCATATATATATAAACACATATAGAAAAACATTTAGTTTCTTTAACTTGTGGTTTGCTGTATCAAGAAACTTCAAAAACCTTAAAAGAGGATTTAACTAGAGGCTTAAACATGTGGTCTCTTGACTTAAACAAAGTAGAGACTGGGGTCAATAGCAATTTTGGCCTAGGCTTTTCCTGAATACACAGATGCCAAAAAATTAGAAAGTTGGCTTTTTGTCACTTGCAGGTGTGAAATGTTTAATACATGTAGCTATGGTGATTGAATAAATAAGAGAAAAAATATGGAAAAAGTGTAGTACCGGGAGTTGAGACTGGCAGCCTGCCAAGAGACTTCACCTTGTTTAGGCAGAACATTTTTATTATTGACCAAAATCATAATGCAAAATCCCTCTCTTGGATCTATGAACATAAGTAACTCCTATAGAAAAAAACAAGAGCCAAAACAAGTACAATTTAAGATACAAGTCTGCAGACTTCTTGCATGATTTTACATACATAATTGTTTTAGGAAAGAAGACAAGTAAGATGAGCCTTTCCTTTGAAATGTCACTCTTCTACATCCTTCACAATATGCCCTTTAGGGCTAATGAGTTCAGGAGACATTTTGATCTCCTCACATATTCCTTGAGACACTTTCAAAACTGAAGGGGTAACATTTCAAAGTTACACCAAATAGTCAAATAGTCAATATTGCTTTTTGTCCTTAGCTAGGATGCCATCACCACGCAATAATTAAAATGCCACAGCCCTCCTTTGTCAGAGTTCTCTGTTCAGTTATGGTGAAAGCTGAATGTTTTCAGTCCCAGGGAAAGGCCATTGCCTGAGTTATTTGATGGTTTCAGATTTTGAGAGTAGGTAATCTTACTGATAACTCATGATGGAGTCCTAAAAGCTGAACAATGTAAACCTCATTGCAGTAGGAAGCTTCTTCACATAACTCATGTTATTTTACACTAGGATACATTAAGATGACATAGATTGGGAACATATTGGGGTAGAATTTGAGTTTCCACCTCTTTTTCTCCTTTTCTTCAGAAGAACAGATATAAATATTTCTTTATGGTTTATTATGACTTTGAAATGATGCACCTGAGTAAGTTCAGCCCCAGCAAAAGCCTTGCAAGTTTAAGAAGTTCTCAGGATCATACTGTGTGACTGGTGCTGACTAATGGTGGAACAAAGAGAAAATGATAAAGGAAATACTCTTTTTTTCAGGTAATTTTTTTAATATGGGTGTCATATTATTAGCGTGCATGCAGATACCTAAGCTGCGATGATAACTCTTCGTAGTCCTTTCTTGACTAGAAAAGTGATCTATTGCTGACAAATTGCTAGAAACTTATTCTGCGTGAAACTAAGCAGAATCTAACTCCTATTTCAATTGTTATTACAGAAAGTTCTCTTGAATATGAATCTTACCTATCATAACGCTGCACATAATTTTCTGAATCCAGTTTATTTTCAAAATTTTTTGAGTCTTGATTGAGAGAAATGTTCTGAGCTGTTTGGAGAATGATTTCTACTAACAGCTGTCAGAAACAGATTCTTAGAGTTGGAAGGGTCTTGCTTCTACCTATAGTTGACAAAGCTGTATCACGTCAGTACAGGGAACTGCATTAAGGAATTTTTTTTCACTCCTCCCCAACAAAATTTTTATTTGGGCCTTTCTGCAATTAATTTTTTCCACTGATTTTTAAAAAAATATTTTTTATTTTGCTTTATATTTCACTGTAATAACAAGTCAAAATGCTGAAATTGAAGGAAAGCATTTTGATTTCCCTGTAATATATATTTGTAATTTTCTTCTGCAATAAAATGATTTTGACTTGGGTTTCATTTAGGAGCTATTTTTCAGAAATTTTTTTTATTCCGAATCATCCCTAAATTTCTGAACTCTGAGAATCTTTGTAAAATGAAACTTCTGCCCTAATAGCAGTGTAGTGTTAGTATACGTGCTGATGTTTCTTTGGTATAGGTTGTTGTGCTTCCAGGCAGTTTCATAGCTTGGGGAATCTCCTTCAAACAGAACAAGCTAAACCACCATCTCGTTATTATCTGTCGATAGCCAGAAAGACTGTGAATCATGACTCGACACACACCATGGTGTTGACTGAAACAATGCTGGCTGTAATCATCTGGAGCCTTTCCAGCTATGTTTGAACTACACAATGGACAAAGGACTCATTTGAAATGCAGATGTAACATTTTTGTAACACTGTGTCTACAGACAAGGCCGAGATGCCTGGCAATGCCTTTTTAATATTACCGTTTAGTGTACCAATGTTTGCTTATGTCAGTCACCTGCTATGTCAAGACCAAGAGGTCAGATCTTGAGGCTGATATGGCTGGCAGCCTAGAAACCGTTTCATTCACATTGTGTTTTCTCAGGCAGACTTGCATTCAGCCATGTCAAAAAAAAGGGAAAAAGGGAAAAGCAAAGAGAAAAGCAAAGCAACCGGTGCCCTTTCTGTCCCAGGCTTCCCAAGGACTTCTTCCAAGAGTCTGCAAAGTTTGCTTTCCACTGACTCACTGCTAAATGATGTTTAGTTAATGTCGATACAAAATAACAAAATAAAACCTTTATGAGGCCTCATGCTGTGGGCAGAATGGTATTGGCTGATTTACTAACATCCTGATGACCCCCTTCTTTCCACTGTGCTGCCTCATGATTCCATGCCGTGTTTTAGTGATCATTTGGGAAAATGCAGTTAACTTTCCTTCTTCCCTTGCTTTTTTCCCCTTTTCCTTCCTTTCTTTCTTCCTTCCATTTCTTTCTCTCCTTAAAAGCAACAGTATAAAATCTTGTGTGCAAATATAATTGCCAAGAATATACTGAGTTGCCTAAAAGTCTCCAAAAAGAACTAATGTATTTTCCTTCCTTGTTCCTTCAACTGCATGTTTTGAATGTAATTATACAGCCTAAATGAGCATGCTGTTTTAATTTTTCTTATATATAATAGCATGGTGGCCTGTGAAAACACAGAACTCTCAGCAGGAGTTAATTCTAATGAAAACAATAAATTTCACATGATATAGTCAACCACAAAATAGCTTACCAATTGCTTAGTTATATGAAGCCCACCTGTTCTACTTCAGGCAAAATTCCCACTGAAGTTAAAAATTTTCACAGATTATGGACTTTGTGACTTGACTTTAGTTACCAGCCTAAATTAATATTTATAATAGCTTCTGATTTCTCAGACACATCCTTCTGCACAGAAGGGTGGGGAGGGTTTAGATCACCCACGGCGGTGATTGTGAAGAAAACTGTTCTCAGATATGAAAACCAGCTCAGGCTTCATAGAATAGTCCCATCCTAACTCCTAGAGTATCCCTGCTAATGCCCTGTTCACTCTGATTTACCACTGCTTTACCAGTGATGTTGTTGAGGGAAATTGAACAGATCGGTAGATACAGAGATATTTTTAGAAGGAACCTGTGTTTCCTGTTGTTACTGCAGCTAAGACAAATATATCTGTGTAGATGTATGTTACAGCCACCTTATATGCCATGATGTCATAGTATAAAATCTAGTCAGTGAAAACAAAAGAATGTTTAAGTTACCACATAGGAGGCTAGTTCCCAAGAAATCCCATATAATTCCCCTGTTCAGAAGGCAGGAGGTGGGAAGAGGATCTGAAGCAGAGGTGGGAAGAGTGTCAGGAACTTAGGAAGCACCACTGTAGTTACAAAAACAAAGGATTGATGTGTAAAGAATCAAAGCTAGTTAGTGAACAAAGCAGCTGCACAACAGCTGGATTTACAGTGCTGAGGCATGCCATTTAACATGGAAATGGAAAGAAGCTGGGGAAGTTTACCCCTTCCAAAGCTAGGGAGTCTTCTGTAGGCAAGAACTGTTTATTTAGCAATTACAACAAGAATATCTTTGTTGACCAGCGTTAACGTCAATTTTGTATTCCTATTTACTTTAACCAGTAAACTGAGAGAAGTATCTGTACACAATGTATATGGACTTTAAGTCTTCACTTAAAGGAAATTACATGTTAGTCTTTGATAACTGGAAACTATCAGAATAAATTTGTCAAACAACGTAGTTTCCCTGTTTCTTTATGAAAGAACAGATCATTGCTGATCTTTAAGAACAAATCATTGCTGATAAACCTGCAGTTATCATTAGAGAAGCTCAATTATTTTTGTGGTTTAATTGTCCAAAATGCACAAATAATTTAAATTTTATTTGTACACTTTGATTATCTGGCCTTGGGACTTTTGAATAAATTAGATCTTGTCTCTATTGCTCTATTACTACTGTTATTTTATAATACATCTCTTCCAGTGATAATGTCAGTCATTATCTGCTAATACAAAACCAGAAAAAAGTAGCAGCAGGAACGAAGTCTAATGCAACAGCAGGGAAAATGTGTGCAGGAGGAAGGAGAACAAGGCAGCTATGAACACTGTAAAATGTCTACTAAACCAAAAAAGGTACTCCAAATACAATTTCAGAGATATTATCTTCATAATGAAACAAAATAGATGAACCCAAATTGAGATTAAGTTTATATAGCAAAATGAAACTTTATTCTTGTGAAGGATCTCAGTTCAAATCAGTGAAACTATGATGTGATTTACTAACCTTTTGTTATTTCTTGAGAGTTTAAAATTAAGTTTGGAAATATTTGTGAGTTTGAAAAAAATAATCAAGCTTATAATCTAGCAGCAGTTCCTATTTTGATTAATTTTTCTAAATTTATTTTAGAGGCAAGAATAAAAGTAAAATATCTGATTCATTGACTGGTTAAGCAATAATAGTCCTCAACAGGAAAAAAAAGAAAAATAAACAAACATGCACGGTAGGACACTTGCTGCCATGTTCTTCATCTCTAGCTAAGTTGTGCATAAGGATAAGTACATGGTCTCATCTTCCTCATATTTGGGCTTGCAGGAGATGATTCACATCATATGCTACAAAACAGAGCAGCATTAAGAGACCTAAAAAGCCTGTCAAATGGGAAATAACTGAAAGATACATGCTCATATCTTTCTTCATCCAGTCCATCAAAGCACTTGGAATAGTGGCCTCTGACTTTAAGCAAGTCACAGTTTCTAAATAACCATATCTTTTATACTACCTTTCCAGGCATGGCTTTCTTCCAGCGGAAAGCAGGAAATCCTGGTGCACTGTTATATAATCTTCTATCCAAACAGCTTATTCTTGTTCTGTCTTCTTTGCCGTTGCAGGCAGGTCTGAAGTCTGTGTTTCAGCATTCCTCTTCTGTGCAGTTTCGGAAGAACTATAGAACAACCAAGCATACCAGTAAACACACACCAGTAATCAGTAGAAAGGATGAAAGAAAATATCAGAAAGTTTCACAAAGACAATACATGTTAACGAAGGTGCCAGTACTTTGACACAGAGCACATATCCCTGAAAAAGGGAAAGGATAGGCAATAAATGAGATGATTCCTTCAGCCTTGGTTCCAGGCTGCCCACCATGCTCTTTGTACCTATTGAAACCGTATTTCTTCTCACTATATCAGCAAAAACTTATCTTAAAGGGTATCCTGAACACTGACTTCAGGGGTCAGCAAATTCAAGTAAAAATATCAGTCATCTTCTACAATCTTATAATTACTCAGTAATAGGTATAATTCTTCTTCATTAATATCTAGTGATCTACTGACACATGAAATACAAATAACAGGCTGCCAGTAATGCACCTTGTCTTATATCAGCCTGGGGCAAAATAAGGACTTTGACTTCCACATAATGAGAATAAAACCAGCAACTGGAGACTGGGAAAGCTGCCAAATCTCTACCTCCCTGCTGCCAGGAATCAGTTGATGCTATTTTTTTAAGTTTCCAGGCCATCTGCTTGTTTGCTTGCTTCCTGTTTTCTCCCAGGTGTCTGCATGCCAGCTTTTAGAGCTGCTCATAGTGGAAATATCATGAGGTAAGGAAGTTGATTGCCCATGAAAAGAAGTGGTGGCAGCAGGAAACTCTTTTGCACATATTCCTCTCCTCCAATTACAAAAAAAAAAGTTTATGTGATGAGCAATGGAAAAAATGTTGAATCTTAGACCAAGGATGCTGAGAAGATAGAAGACTTGTCACAGCCATTAAGATGACAGGAATATAAGGATGTCTCTGAAAGAAGAGTTAAATTAGAAAGGATTTGAAAAATATATATACACATGAATACTTAGTCTAAAGTCTTTCCATGGAATCATAGAATGGTTAGAGTTGGAAGGGATCTTAAAGACCATCTGGTTCCAACCACCCTGCCATGGGCAGGGATACCTTCCACTAGACCAGGTTGCTCAAAGCCCCATCCAGCCTGGCCTTGAACACTTCCAGGGATAGGGCATCCACAACTTCTCTGGGCAATCTGTTCTAGTGTCTCACCACACTCATAGTGAAAAATTTCTTCACAATAGCTAATATCTAAATCTCCCCTCTTTCAGTTTCAAACTATTACACCCCATCCTATCACTACACTCCCTGATAAAAAGACCCTCTCCAGCTTTCCTGTAGGCACTCTTCAAATACTGGAAAGCTGCTATAAGGTCTTGCCAGAGCCTATCCTACCCTACCCTATCCTACATTATCCTATCTATACTTTATTTTTTTTTTATCCAAAACGTAGTTTGAGTCTACATATAAACTTCTATTCAGATATAGCTTTGCTATTTTTAACAAACTGTATTTATTTGTTCACTCATATGTTTGTTTTTCTTCTATCTCATTTCTGTCTGCCATTTCAATAGTAATTTTCACAATAATTTCCTGTGAGGAATTTGGTGACAGCCACTGTCCATTTCCAAACAGGATAAATAGATGTTGCAAGGGAAACAACATTTGAAGACTTAATAATGACTTAGTAGTAAGTTGTAAAGTCCTATCTATCCTTATTCTCACAACTACACCACTGAAGTAGTCAAATAAAATGAGTGGTTACATATGTGAATATATATATATGGAAATCTATGCAGAAGAAAAACATATAATTTCAATGCTCCTATTGTAGCTGGAGTAAAGAGGCATTGAAAAGATTCACCAGTTGACAAAGATGTAAGTTACATTCCATTTCTGATATCGGTTTCTTATTACCGCCCTCATCTCTTGTCATCTTCCTATAGTTTTACCTTTCTATGTTTTTGTAGTATCAAGACCACCTGTTTTCTGTATTTAAAGTAACACCAAAACTTACTTTTAATTTTCTTTTATTGCGGATTCAGGTCAGATTATCATTATCAGTTTACAATTTTCTGACCTATCAGTCTAATGCATTTCTATGTGGTTACCTATTCAAATCAATCATAACCACCTTTCATTTAAAAGGGCACTTGATCAGTGTGACTGTTAATCTAGGTTCAACAACAGATTCATTCAAACTGAAGAAGCAATAGGTTGGACAGACAGTTGCTGATTGTCCTATGTTCCCTGTAAACTGAACATTCATCTATTCTGTTTCAGATTTGGCATGTAAATGGGATATTTTTTTTTTTCATTTGGCATCAAAGACAAGGTTAAGTATGTGATGAAGACTAAAGGCATTGTAAATTACTAGCACAGCAGTACACACCTTGTCAATTTGATATTTTACTAATATGAACTAAGTTAAGTATCAGATATTTTTGCTTTTGGAGCGCATGACAGACAGAATTTCATTCATTATTTATCTTATGCTCTTTTATCTCTTTCTTGGTGCTACCAAAGGTTTTTGTTAAGCCTTTAGGATACTGAAGCTTTTGGGATCTGGAAACCTAGAAAATTGCTTAAAGTTTCATATATATGGAAAAGTTATATTGACTTGAATTGTGTCAGTTAAACTATTCTGGTGACGTGAATTTAAACTATTATTCATTTTATGAACACTCTTATTCTGGGACAAAGATGCTGATGTCACTTATGCTTAAGCTCAGCTGAAAAGCAACACAACACAACATTTTGTATAAATGTGTATCCACACAGGAAGTCATACTAAGTCTGACTGGCATGGAAGGTCTTTTTATCAACATAGATGTGCTTTGCTCTCTTTCTGGAGGCTTTGACACTAATGGATTTGATCAAAACTGTACTTGCTACTTCTCTGTTAAAGTAGCCTTTCTGATTTGGTATCAAGATATGCTTTGTAGAAGTCATTTGTCAACCCTTCTTTTAAAAAAAATAATAATCAATTCACCATTGTCTGTTTAGCATATCTTATAATATAACTGAAAAGTGGTAAATTTATTTAGCTTTTTGATGAGCATTGACATGACTTTGTAGAAGAGCAGTCTATAATTAGTCAATCAGTAACAGTAGGGATGGCTTTTATAGCTACCAGATGGATAGTTTATATATGTGTTTAGAATTGTCCAGACAGAATTTTGAATTTGTATTTTCCTTTAATGTTATCAAGTATTTTGTAAAATTACACTAAAATACAAAGGACAGTCATATTTCTTTGAGCCAAGTAGAAGTGATTAAAATGTAATTTACAATTACATTTTGAATGTTTGAAACATGCATCTCAATTTTTGGCAATGACATGACCTCTATATTGAAAAAAAAAAAAAGAAATACATGTCATGAAAAATACAATACCAGTGTCTTTAACAAAGCAAAATTCATATTGATTGTAGTTCTGTATTAGCATTGTATTGCTCAGAATACCAACAGTTAATCTAACACAGCCAAGTTTACTATATATTAAGCCTAAGAAATCATATTTATTTCATGCAAAATAATGCTGATTTTTCCTTTTACCTCACAAAGAAGGGAACTTAATTTTACTTTTCTGCTTTTGCAGCATGTACAACTAGGAAATTAAAAGTTTCAGCTCCTGCTCCAGGACTGTACTGAGGTTTAAACTTCCAAAAGGTTCTTTAAACTCATCTATTTTTATTTCATTTTAAACCATTCTGTCAGGCTTCACTATGATGAGTATTACTTTGTGGAAAGACTGCAAAAATAATCTCATAGGGAATTATCTTTCCAGTAGCTTATTAAGTTCCTAAGAAGAACACTCTGATTTTTAGTATCCAGCTGTTTGTTTTCAAAACTCAACATCATTAGCACGTAAAAATTAAACTGAATTAACTAAATTTTTTATACAGCTGCAAATATATATGTATTTTTACATGAGAGTGAAAACACCAGCAGTGGCACCCAAACTTGCTATTTGTAGCATAATTTCTTACAGTATTTGCTGTACAAGATGTCTGCATTGGAAGAACATCCAACAAAGATGTATTGATAGCTGTTTATAGTAAACAGATGTGGAGAATCTGCCCCTAGTCCTACTAGTGCCATTTCTACAATGCATGATATAAATTAGGAGTCTAG
>VXAK01008993.1:0-10084 GCA_013399435.1 Arenaria interpres
GTGGGAATATATATGTGTATATATGAAAAAGAAATAAGAATTTTTAACTAAGAATTATAGTCAAGTGATTAATCTTGAATCATTTTAGAGATCTAATTTATCCCCATTTTTTTGCTGGTTTACCTACATAATTTTCAGTAATGCACTCCTGAATTATAAAACATTGTAAAAGCTGCCTTAGAAAGAAATCTGCTATAGAAATGTTTCCTACTTCCTTCTGTGTTGCTGACTGTTCCTAGCACGATCCTCATATAAATAAGTTAAATATTATTATGGAACATTAACAGCTTTAAAAGTTGCACAAACAAACATAATTAAATGGGTTTCACAATATCAAAAATGCCATCAATAATGACACCTGCTTTTTAAAAATACTTACAGTTCATTTAGAAACTGAGTACTGTGCTTCTAGCCCATGAGGAATATCATATTGGCAGATCACGCAGTCATTTGATGTAGCTTTATCCATCTATTATCATGCCTTGGCTTCTGTAGTTAAACTAGAGAGTTTTCTTGTCATCCACACATTTCACCACTTCTGGTCATAAGGAAAGTTCATCCCTTTTCTGTTCCTGTGGCAATTTTTGAAAATAACATTCTCATTCTCTTAACATATTCTCCAATGAAGTTATAAATTAACACTTTAATGTTAAAGAGGGTGTGAGTTATGCCTTATATTTTATTTTTAAGGATTCCTCTAGTTTCTTGGAAAGTGTCTTCACCAGAAATAAGTATTACCAAGTCAAAGAGCAAGGGAACTCCACAGAAGAGTGCTAAGGATGAAAAGTCTGAAGATGGAGTGGCCACTTCTAGGAAAGATGAAAATCTTATTGCTGATACATGGCAAACAGCAGTAACAGCAGTATCAGATATTGTAAGGAATATTTTATTTACTTAAACATTTTTAGATTGTGCAAAGCCTCCCATTCAGTAGGTAGCCTAAACACACAGCCTTCACACTGGGCATCACAATTTCATGCCTCTTGCTCCACCACTAATATTTCCATTGAATATGTTTCTGCGAGGAAAATGTTGGAATCTGTGAATTATCAGCACCTCTGTATTTATAAGTGACCCTTTCATTCCATTACTGAGAGATATACTTTGAATGTGGACTCTATGTATCTGCTTCTTCCATGATAAACTCTCCCCTTATCCCTCAATAGAAGCATTAGAAGAAGGACAAGTTTTATTCTCTGATGCAATGTTTGCTCAAACCTTTCACAACTTCAAAACTTCTGTTTCACATATAGCTAAAAGTGAATTAGGTGGGTTTTTCAAATGGTTGGGGTTTAGGTTTGCTTTTTCTTTTCTCTTTGATCATTTTAAAGTACATTTCTGCACCCTTACAGTGTAACTGTACTCTTGCTTTACGTACTGTTAATTCTTACATTTCTCACTTTTTCCCAGAGCACAGGTAATGGGTTACAGGAATTAAAACCACTATCTCTCTGTCTTGCATTTTTGCTGTAGACTTTTATTTTTGATAAATAACAAAATGTAACTAATTTAATTAGTTAAAGTATGTTCTTTGTTTTATTTATGTGTGTATGTCTCAGCAAGTACTTTCAGCAAGTATAGGCTATTTATAACAGTACTTGCACAGTGTTGATACTATGTACTTTACTATGTGTGGTGTCAAGGTAAGAGCTGAAATAGAGTTTAAAGAAATGGAGGAAGAAAAAGAACGTAAGCAGCTAGAAGAGAAAGATGGGAAATCTTCACAGACGCTGAAAGGCAAAGCGACTGGGAAAGGTGCCAAAAAGTTTTCTCCCAAACAAGCTGCTAAAAAAAAAGGTATTTGAAATGCAAACTTTGTTTTAGCAGTGCTTGAAATTGCTGAAATGTAAATATATCTGTAATACAGAAAAGAGTAAGCCATGACATTTAATTTGGATTTATTTTCTCTTTTGAAATGGCAAATGTGATATATCAATGTGAAAATCTAGTAGTGATGAGAGGTTGCAGAGGCTTTTGAATGGCAATTGCATTTATTTAATCATATGAGTTGTCAACATTATTATGTAGGAGTAAATATTCTAAGTAGAACCTAGAAAGTAAATATTAGTTTTTCTCTAAATGCTCTTTTGGAATTGAATGGTTAGAACTAGTTTATAAAATTAAATAAAATTCCATTAAGTTCTGCCTACTTTCCACTTATAAGTCAAAATATTTCAAATATTAGAATGAAAGTACTGGAATAGAATGGGTAAATTATCTAGTGCTCCAAGATATTTTGGAATTAATTTATCAGACATACAGTAGCATGGATCTATCAAGGTCCATTGTTTTTACGCATAACTGTAAAATCATGTAAATGAAGAACATAAAATCTAATGTCATATGTAGTCCTAACAGAGAGCAGACTCCCATTGAGGCAGATCTGGGTATCCTGGGCTGCATCAAAGCAGCATGGCCAGTCAGGTCAAGGAAGGTGGTTCCACCTCTCTACTCTGCTCTGGTGAGACCGCACCTCGAGTACTGTTGTTCAGTTCTAGGGCCCCCAACATAAGAAGGACACAGATCTATTTGAGCGGGTCCAGTGGAGGCCACAAAGATGTTCAGAAGGCTGGAGCACCTCTCCTATGAAGACAGACTAAGAGAGTTGGGGTTGTTCAGCTTGGAGAAGAGAAGGCTCCAGGGAGATGTTATACCCCTGCCAGTATCTAACAGGGGCCTACAGGAAAAATAGGAAGGACTCTTTTTATCAGGGAGTGTAGTGATAAGATGAGGTTTAACAGTTTTAAACTGAAAGAGGGTAGATTTTAGGTTAGATATTAGGAAGAAACTCTTTCCTTTGAGAGTGGTGAGACACTGGAAGAGGTTTCCCAGAGATGATGTGGATGCCCCATCTCTGGAGGTGTTCAAGGCCAGTTTGGATGGGGCTTTGAGTAACCTGGTCTAGTGGGAGATTGAACTAGATGATCTTTAAGGTCCCTTCCAACCTAAATCATTCTATGATTCTATGATCTTGTGCATTGGCCTGGCAAGAATAAATCTGTCCAACTCAGATGAGAATACAAAATTTTATTTGCAAAAGGGAAACAGACCTAACACCCCCTGTCTCTTTAAGCCTAGCAATTTAAGCAGTCTGCTGGATGGAATCCTGGCATGCAATGCGGTTTATACATTTTTTTTCATAAATACTTCCTTGAGCGAGTAGTGGTTTAAGTAACTTCCACTTCTTTCTGAAAATGTCATAGCTCCAGCAGGAGACAAGGCTGGTAGCCCAAAATTTGTATCTTTGGTATAGCAAGAGAGGGTCTCAAGTCCTGTGGGTACTCCATTTCCAAGAGAGAAATGCATAAAGCAGCTGACTTTTTTTCCTTGACAGACATTTTATTTGCACTGTAGTCAGTGCTCTCTCCGTGGTTGATTCTGCTCATAGTACAGTGAATAAGTATAGCTCTGCAAATACTTAGCCACATGGATACCTAATTTGTGAGCCTCATGGAGCCTTAGGTATGTGCCTTAGCATCTGAATCTAGCCAAGAGACTAGCAGATTTTCAGATTTCTGGAAAAGCTTTGTGATTAAAAAATAAGCAGCTATCACCTCTTGGCATGCTAAGTAGCTAGGTTGGGGTTTGTGGATTGCTTCTTGGAACTAAATTTATGTTCAGACCAGGTACTAGATGATTTACCTGAAATCACAAAACTATAAAGTGACAGAACTGCATTAGAGCTCAGCTGTGCATTCCTCATGGTAGAAGATGGAGTATCAACTGATGTATCTGTAACTGAAGTATCAACTTTGATTTCATGCCAAATTCAGTTTACTGTAGAGCTCCTCTAAGAGAAGAATTCCCTAGGACACAGCTACAGGCTAGTAACTGAGTGATACAACTTATCACATGTAATTTTATCACTTCTGGATTTCACCATTTGCTTTTTTATATATATCATACAGATGTCATTTTTTTTCTGTAACAGCTACATCAGCTCTTCTTCTAGGACAAAGCATTCACAAATATTTTAATACTTCTGAGTAATAGTCAAAGTGTTGTGACTGTAGAATTTCATGCAATCTTTGAAAACATGACAATATACCTTTACAATGTCTGTTCATAGATATGTAAATTAAAAAAAGTTGCAAAAGCAGCTAAGAGAATGGTTTAGAGTGGCATGAAAAAACATACCTCTCTTTTTTTTATTCTGATGGAGTATGATTTTGTTTAAATAGCGTTACTGTTCTTTTTACTGCTTTGATCATAACCAATGATATTCACTTACATAGCATTTCTACTACAGTTTGCTAAACTTGAATTTGCTCCAGGAGGAACAGCTATCATTCAAGAGAGTTTTATTTATGTGTTGGTTGGGATAAATTAGTAGATTTTAAGGTCAAAGAGGACATTTAGACCACCTAGGATCACAGCAGAGGCATGTTCACATGATCACATGATCACAACTCAATCATGATTTTCTATTCAGAAATACATTTTTGACATTGTTTAACTAATTTTAATACAGTTGTATATGCTAGAGTAATTTTATGCAGAGTTAATCTTAGCATGTCTTGCAGATGTAAATCACATTTGAAGAAATCTAAATATGTTATGTTGACATAAGACACCTGAGTTACCACGTTTGTATTCTCTTAAATAGTCACATCAAGTAAGGTGAAAAGTGCCATTTTTCATTTTAATAAGTCTGCTGTCTTGTGAGAGGCTGCATATGGATACAGAAACTTATCAGCAA
This sequence comes from Arenaria interpres, assembly GCA_013399435.1. Classification (NCBI taxonomy): domain Eukaryota; kingdom Metazoa; phylum Chordata; class Aves; order Charadriiformes; family Scolopacidae; genus Arenaria; species Arenaria interpres. The sequence continues at coordinate 4,700 of VXAK01008993.1, forward strand.
AATCCAAAGACTGAGAGAGGTCTATTTTCCTGCAGGATCACCTTCTACTGCAACTGGGGTTGAAGTCAGTCCAGTTCCTATGGACCCAGAAGAAATAAAGAAACAAGATCTGACACTTAAAATAAAGCAAGAATATTTCAGTGCCTTGAAACATGAGGGTATGTTGCTATTTGGTTACTGATATTGGGGGGTGGTTGTTACTCCCAGTTTGGGTACTTTAATAGTTGAAACTAGATAGAAACTCTAGGGAAAATGGATGGATAAGTAAAAAAAAAGAAGGGGCAAGAAAGGAGTGTCTGGGGAGATCAGGAAGTTTTTTAGGGTGGTAATCATCAATGATTTTCTGGTAAATATACTTAAAATAGAAATGTGTTTTTCATTCTTCTTTTTGTTCTCTTCTGTTTCATTTCATTTCATTTAATTTCATTTTCCATGACTAAGCAAGTATTCATCATGAGAGAATAAGTTTCACGTTGGTGGTTAGCCACTCTTCAGTATTCAATTGAATTGAATTCAATATTTGAAATGTTTTGATCTGGGAGAGAATTTGTTGGCAATTATATAGTTCATTGATGCTTTTCCCTCTGATTTCCTCTTCCTGAAGCCACATGGGATTCAAGCAGCAAGACACAGATTTTATTTATTCTTGCATACTCCTTTCCTGACAGACCCTTCCAAAAAACTATGTATTGTTCAGTTTTTTTTTCTCTTTGTCTGCCTTACCCAATAACATCCAATTGCAGCCAAAAGTAGATGTCTGAAAAAGAGAAGTCCTAAATTGAAAACAGGTTGAAATTTTTTTTGAAGATGGATTTAGACTAGAAGAAAAGACCTCTTTCTCATTAAAGAGAAGACGAACCTAGCTGTTAGAGATTCTGTTTGGCAACACTTGGCAAGCCCATCATCATGTATGTTACCTCTTTGCCGGGCTAACTTTTTGCTAACTTTCCATTGCTTATGGAAAGTAGAGGGCAAACAGCAGTTAATGAATAAGGTTTCTTTAGGTCCACACCAGACCAAATGCTTGTACACCTACCCTATTCAACATGGTTTAAGCCAAAAGCAGTTTAGGAATAAATATTCTAAGATTTTGGGATAATGAGTAGAGGAATGGTAGTAACTTTGAAGATCTTAACAGTATGAAGATGAATTTTAGTGATTCCTTGATGTGTTTTGTTTTCTTGAGGTCGCTTCATTTTCATCTTATACTTAACAAAAAAGCCAATATAATAATCTAAAGAAGACTAAATATGTTGAGCTATATTTCATAATTGCACAGGCACATAGCTGATACATTTGAGGATTGTAGTTTCACTTGTAGATATGGTAACTGGATGCTTGTGCTTTTGGTTATACAGTTTTTAATGTTGATTTCATAGTCTGTTTCTCTATTGCATCAATGTGCCTTGCCTCTTATTCTGCTACTGTTAAGAGAGCAGCTTTACCAGTGGACTGTGCAGTACCTGCTTCTGAAAATGCAGGGAGACAAAGAAAAATCATACCCTTACTTTTCAACAAACTGATAGCAGTCTTTGATCAAAGAAAATGTAGAGAAGTCACAAATAAGGCAGCCTTAAACTGTATTAAAGAAAGGTGACCAACTTTTCAGTTGCTTAGATTCTTTGCTGTTACGTCTTTGCCATCAAATAAAATAATGGTTTGTGAGACCCAAATCCATTCTGTGTTTAAAATTTTGAACACTAACTCTTTATTGCTCAAAATAGAAAGTGTGCAGAGTTGCATTCTACTATGACTGAGAAATAATATTAAAATAACATATCTTATATTGGTTGCCTAAAGAAAGTTTCAGACACAAACCTAAGCATTTTGAAAACTTAGTAGCATATAGAATAAGGATTACAACAGAACTAGTTTTACAGCTTTTAACTTTGAGGTCACTGTACCAATTACTATACGATATTAATTGTTTAAAAGATTTTGCAGTATGGAATATTAAATATGAGGAAAGATCAAGTTGAATACTGAATTTGCCTACAGGATTGAAAATAACCTCTTGCTACTCTTTTCTTACTCTTCTTTTGTAAGGCTTTGAATGTCTTTCAATGCCTGTTCCATTTATCTCTCAATACACTACCTTAGCTGTCTTTTCATTGAGTTAGCATCCTTTTCACTTTGGATATTTCTGACTTGTTCCCATTTTTGGAATTTTTTGTCTCCTTTTTTTTTTAAATGTTAGCCTCTCTGGGAGAGACTGAATATTTTTTTTCTTGGTTCTTCCAATTCTGAAGACCAAAAATCATTACATTCTCAATGTTTTTAAAAGTTTCATAGAAGTACTCTATGCATAATTTTGGTAGAGGTGAATTATTTCCTTAGTGCTCACTAACCAAACTCTTCTCTAATGCAACCCAAGCTTTAGAGTATAAAACAGTCTTATGGTGGAAGCTTGGAGCAAAACCAGTGAGGTAAATTTTAAAGGGCTGGAGGGTAGAAACAGAAGAGCTAACCTTTATTATGATTAATGTACTTAATGATTTAGTTGTTGTTTCTTTAAAATTTATTCATAACAGAGTACTCACTTTTGCATCATTCAGCTTCTAGCTCTGCTGCTGTTTAGTGTTAATTGAGTCCAGGGGAGATTTAGGTCAGATCTTAAGAAGAAATTTTTTACTGTGAGGGTGGTGAGACACTGGAACAGGTTGCCCAGAGAAGTTGTGAATCTGGAAGTGTTCAAGGCCAGGCTGGATGGGGCTTGGAACAACCTGGTCTAGGGGGAGTTGCCCCTGCCCATGGCAGGGAGATTGGAACTAGATGATCTTTAAGGTCTATTCCAACACAAACCATTCTATGATTCTATGATTCAATGTCACTGTCTACTTAAACATCCTCTGCACCTCAATATTTTTATGAAGATATTTGTTACCTTGTGAATTCTGATGCTTAAAGAAGACACACTTTCGTAAAAGTGGTGCAATAGGGGTGATGCTGAAAAATAATTTGTTCAAGAATACAAGAAATTAAATAAATATTTTACTGCCTAAAACCAGGTTAAGATGTTAAACTAGATGCTTATGACTGAGGAATGACATTTCTATTTAAACAGAGGTAGCCACAAAATCTCGACTAGATCTCATAAAAGAAAAAGCTTTAGCATGTGTTGAAGAGCTAACAATGAAAACAGAAGAGGCTTATAAAGATATGGAAAAGTGGCTTGGATCCAGGTTCTTAGCAGAAATGTCCAGGTAACATATATAAAATTTTAAACAAGAATCCTTTTTTTCAAACTAGATTATGCTAGTAAAGATAGATGCTTATATAGAAGTGAATACTTGTGGAAAAAAATGTAGAAAATAATTTCATTTCATAAACTGGAATTTAATTTTATCTTAAATACCTGAATGATAATACCTCATTTCTTGGATGATTAGAAGGTTCTGCTGGCAGCGGTAGAGGTAATTATCTGTTCTGCTGTTTTTCTACAGATTTAGCAGATTTACAAGCATCAGCAGACAACCAGTTATTTCATTTAGTAGAAGCCTTTATATCATTTCAGTGGCTTTTTACACTTTGGATTGTGGGGTTATTTTCTTCCCTGTGTTTTACACAGAAATGTATTACATTTCTCAGAATTATTTCAAGATCCATTAAAAAAAATTAATCTTAGCAGTTTTTCTGTGCTGGTAAATAAAATGTGCTTGGAATCACTCTGAGACACAGGCCATCTGAAATAGAATGGCCTATGTCCATATCATTAAAGGATTTTACTCTCCAAAAGAAAGGAGTTGCTTTGTTTTTTGGAAAATGTTTCTGGCCTGTACTAACCTTTGAAGCATATCCATGACAGTGCTACTCGAACCATGTCACAGCAAGCCCAAGACAAGAGACGTGAATGTAGGATGTGAAGGCTCTAACAAGCAATAATTCAAAGAGGCGGAGCCTCTGCCTTCCAGCCAATTTCATTTGCTCTGCTGACAACAAGCACTACCAAAGACACAATATTTGCATAACATCATGTCCTTTGACCTGACACAACCCAGGCCAAACCTATGTCTAGTGGAAGGTTATAGACAGCTGACATCTTTCCGTATATACATTTTACTCGTTACACTTGAAACGGGAGTTCATATGCCCCACCGCAATGCTACACTAGAAAGTGCTTTGTACATCAAGGATTTATGCGTAGAGCAGAAGACAAGCCATTGAAATAGGCTAAAGGATAATCACAGATGGAACATGTATGGTCCACCACTATAAATTTTATGAAACAAAGTCTCGTCCTTTCATATTTTTCCATCAGATCTCTTTGTATGGCTTAGATCTGCCTTCATATAAGTTTCTTACCACAGTCAAAGGATTTCTTGCTGCTAGAGAAGAAGTACGCTTCATAATGATTTTGCTGACTACAGAATTCACAGAGAGGATTTGTAATTCTTTCTTCAGGAAAGCTGTCAGAGTACAAACACATTAAAATTTGGACCTAAGCTATTAACGTTGTGTATTAAACGTACTCATTGTTTTCTGCATTTACACTTTAACAGTATTGAAAAGCTGATTGAGGTTGCACGACATCACATTGAGAGTTCCAGCAAAATCCAATATGAAATTACTTTAGAAGAAACAGATTTTTTCATCAGCAGTGATGTAAAAGTGATTCCTGACCCTGTTCCTCCACCACGTGTTCCACACATAGAGACTTCTGAAAGTGGTACTCTAACTATTTCACAACTTACTACACTTCATAAGCAGTTTCTACAGGTGGCACCTAAAGGTAAGAAAATGTTTTTCCCTTTCACTCCTAAAGGGTTGTTAGTTACCTACTTAAAATTTAAAGTAACTGCTGGGAGCTACTAAACATTAATTACCTATATTGTTAAAGATCATACTACAATTAAAGATCCTGCTACATATAAAAGTAAAGTCATAGTGCAGAATACTGAAAATGTGAAACGCCAGACCACTTGAAAGTTTTTAATGTCTTTGCTATGTGCTCTGTACACAGACAGTGTCTCTGTAATACGTTTTCAAGAGTGCTACTTGTCATGCTCGCTTTGCTTAAAGATGCAAGTCTTTAACTTGTTTCCAAATTCATACTTAGTGAACACTGCAGCTATACTATTTTAAAACACATTTTAAAAGAAATTTTCAAGAAATTATTCTATAGTATGACCATCAACCATTACCATCCACCTGGGGAGCAATAACCCCCTGCACCAGTACAGGTTGGGGGCTGACCTGCTGGAGAGCAGCTCTGAGGAAAAAGACCTGGGAGTCCTGGTGGACAATAGGATGACCATGAGCCAGCAATGTGCCCTTGTGGCCAATAAGACAAATGGCATCCTGGGGTGCATCAGGAAGAGTGTGGCCAGCAGGTTGAGGGAGGTCGTACTGCCTCTCTACTCTACCCTGCTGAGACCCCATCTGGAG
>VXAK01009000.1:0-30694 GCA_013399435.1 Arenaria interpres
TCTATGATTCTATGAAATCCTTTGCTAGATTCCTGGGGGAAATAGGGTAATAGAAGATGTAATCTACGTAACACTTCACCAGTGGAAAGAAAAAAAAGTTTTATTTGTGTCATTGTATGTCAACTGTAAAAGTAATGCAGCATTTTCTTTCGCTGTTATGATGTTGGGGTGCGCTGTTAAGAATTACAGAACAAATAATTTCTTCTTCTGAAAACAATAGAAGATTGAATGCTTCTTAATATGTTTATTACTGCAGCCAAAGTACCCATAGTAGTGGAGTTTGAAATGGATATAAAATCAACTATTTTGTTCTTCAAAATTAATGACAGAATAGCATTGTATAATACTGACTTTGAAATAGCCTGATATTTTTTTCTTTTCTATGTGGCCAGCTTAAGGATTTCATTCTCCAATTAACTTGGACAAGTTGCAGCACTGGGAGGTTGATATTACATGCTAAAGTACTTACTTTCTGCTGCAAGGAGATAAAATACCAGAATGGTATCTGAGTCATCAGACTTTAATTTAGTTGCAGTCTTGAGATACTGACTTTTCTTACCTCTCTCCCACAAGATTGCACCCATATTGGGCTGCTTGTGTAACTTGCGTTGCAAAATCTTATAGGTCTTTCTAAATACTATCATCGGGGTGAAAATGACTGATAGACTGTAACTGAAAGAAGGGAATTACAGATAAGTAGCTTTTTCAGACACAGGTTTGCATTAAAAATTTTCAGACTCTGTGCACTGTTTATATTAAAAATCCTAATTTTTAGATCAAAGTTTATTCCTTTTATTCACATTTCCCATTTTTCCCAATGGTGTGTGGGGTAAATTTTGTGCTTTACTGATTGTTGAGAATTTGGGGCAAAGCATGTCTGCTTCAAAAAACCCCAGCAGCTTAATGTCAATGTCTCCGTTACTTGTATGAGGCGTAGCTCCATACCTGTATCAGACCTGCTGCTTTGAGGTTCAGTTATTTTTCTGGGACACATTGTTTGCAATCCTATGTCCTCATCACAGACATTTACAGTAAAATTAAGTCTTGGCATATTTGTAAGAGAACTACACCAAATAAATATTCTCTAGCCTAAAAATATACCAAAGAAATCCCATGTGTTATCAAAGAAAAATGGCTGTTTCTAAACAGTCTCTATAGCTTGTTTAGATATGATTTTTAATGATATTCGAAAGGCCTAATGACTTTCAAATTTAGAAGTCAGCATGATTTTTCTTCTAGATTTCATTCTTAAAAACACATGGAATTGCTTGTAGCCTCTATTAATCCCTAAGCAGTATTTTTATTGCACAACACTTAAAAACAGTGCCTGTTTCCTAGGAGTGCTATCAGACTTCACTGCTCTTCCGTAATCCCCTTAAACTCCTTTGGTGATAGCTAACTCTCTTTCTCAGTGCAGCCAAATCCCACCACCTATTTCCATTTTGATATTCAGTGTTGTCAGTGTGATATTTTTAGCTTTCAGCACAATTAGGAGAACTGGCTAGACAAAGAATCCAAGAGTAGGACGGAGGTTTCCAGATCCTCACTAAAGAAGGTGTTTTCCAGTGCCTTTCCCCAAAATGGGACTAGTTCCAAACAGTGTTGAAGAGACTACAGAAAATATTTAGCTCTTGATATCCTGTAGGACCAATCAATTTATGGTTGGAAGACTCTAGCTCTAAGGAATTAGAGTAGAAGTCTGTCTGTATGCTGTGTGAATACAATTTACTGTAGATTACTTACTGATGTACTTCTAGAATCTGCTTGAAGTTTGCTAGCATTTGACATATTTTTCAATACATTTAAAGGAGGGGGGGAGGGAGGAAAGACCCTTGCAGGCTTGTTGGCATATATATACACTTTTAATACGCTGAGGTTTGATTGTTGCTGCAATAATTCTGCTGTCTCTGTTTTAGTAACTAAATAAATAAAATAGGAAAATAACTTTTCATTCTGAAGTACTTTTGGTGTATAGGTTTATGTACTCATCCATTTTAATTAACTTATAAAGTGTGATTAGGTAGTCCCTAACACACCTTTCTCAGAATCCCAGAAAAAGAAATGAAAGACACTTTGCAGATCACCTAACTTTCCTGAGCCAAAGTGTATCTATATCATTCTGGACAGGTTTGGTTTTGGTTTTTCCCAGCCTCTTTGCAAAGAATTTTGGTGTTGAAGAATATAGCATTTCTCCAAGTGATCTGTTCCAAGACTTTGCTATCTTTATTGTTAGGGAATGTTGTCTAGTCCGATATTTTTCACCCTTTTTGTGCTTTAGCCCTGCCATTTTTTGCTCTATCCACAGTGAACATGGAGAACATATTCTAGTGTGTCTTCGTTTATTTGAAGACCATTTCTATATCTTCTGCTCTTTAAAAAAAAATTCTCTCCTTTAAACATCTTCATTTCTTTCAGCTTTATTTTCTAAATTGTGGAGTACCTTTGGAAGTATAGTTCCTGTCCTGATGCTCTGTTGTGGTTTAACACTAGCGGGCAGCTTAGCACCACACAGCTGCTCGCTCACTCCACCCCTGGCTGGCTGGGGGAGAGAATCAGAAGGGAAGTGAGAAAACTCACGTGTTGAGATAAACATTGTTTAATGAGTAAAGTGAAAGCCACGCACGCAACCAAAGCAAATGAATTCCCTATTTCCCATCAGCAGTCAGGTGTCCAGCCATCTCCAGGAAAGCAGGTCTCCATCACGCATAACAGTTACTTGGGAAGTCAAAGCACCGTAACTCCAAACATTCCCCCCTCTTCCTTCATCTTCCCCGAGCTTTATACACGGAACATGACATCATATGGTACGGAATATCTCTTTGGTCAGCTGGGGTCAGCTGTTCCGCCTGTGTCTCCTCCCACCTTTTTGTGCACTCCCAGCCTATTCACTGGCAGGGTGGTATGAGAAAAGCCTTGACTGCTTAGCAACAACCAAAACCACTGGTGTGCTACCAACACTATTCTCATCCCAAATCGAAAACATAGCTACACCAGCTGCTAGTAAGAAAGTTGACTCTATCCTAGCAGACATACTCTTAAGGCATTGATTAAAAATACACTTATATTTCATCTTGACTCATTTATACTGCTTCCCTTAGAACTTTTTCCAAATGATCTACAAATTTCTTGAAGTATAGTGCCAAGAATTCAAACAACGTTCTTCATCTTAGGTGAAATAATTCTTCCACTCTGTTTTACAAGCTAGCCTTTTGTTTCTTTGCAAGTATAGTGCTTGCCATTTCGTAGTAGTATGACATTAATGAGTCGCATTCTGGTTGTGATGCAAAGTAACACCCATACATCCCTTCTTTAGAGGACAGAGCTCATACATGACTGGAAGAAGTGTGACTTCCTAGGTGTCTTACTTTGCACTTCTTCCTGTTGAATGGAACTCTGCTTTTCCAGTCCTTATCTCCAATTTCTCAGATAACTTTTAATTTTTACCTTGTCCTCCAACACAGTACATTCCTGAAAATCTGATAAGTGTGGTCTCAGTTCTGTCATCTAGATTGCTAACTGAAATGCAGAGAAGTACTGGCTCCAGAGGAGACAGAAGAACCTGGTGTCCTACATACAGCCCTACTTTCATCTTGACAGAGACTCAATAATAAAAACTCTGAGTTTTCCACCTACCATTTATTAGTTTTGTCAAAGACTTGTTTCCCCAGTCTGTCGGATTGTCATGTGAAATAAAGCCAAGACTTATTAAAATCAAGATTTCTCCATTATCCACAAGGCTTACAATACTGTCCCCCAAAAATGCTGGATTAGTTATACCCCATTTGTTCTCAGCAAATCCAGATTGGTGATTACTCAGGTCCTCTTGTTCTTACAGGCTTTAAAAGACTCCTGTTTTTCCTGAAACTGAATTCTGACGCTTGGTGTTAAATGTTTAGCGCTGCATTTGCCCTTTTCCATTTTTCTATAATTTCTACCAGTTCTCAAAGGTTAATGGCTTTGAGATAAAAAGATCCAAATTTCTAAAGATGTGAGATTTCCATTTTGAAAATACCTACTGTAACCTGTAAACAGTTCATTCTGTCCTTAGCTCAAAATAGTACCTCTCACCACCAGGATTAATTTTTAGCTACCTGCTCTCTCTTGCCGTTTTGTTGTTGGTTTTGCTTGTTTGCTTTCAAGAGAAGATTGACCAAGGGAGATGAAACATTGAAACATTGTACTAGGCTCAAATGGTCTTCCTGTAACTGACCCCTGTGAGGTTTTATCCTAGTTTATTACTTGGCTTCTCAGTTATCTCAACCTTCCGGGTTTTTGTCTGCTTTGCCATTGAGAAATAACCAATTCTGTTTCTTTCTGGTTTTCTGTTTACTTTTAATGAGAGCTCACATGCCAATTCTCTTGGCTTACTGAAACCTGCCTGCTGGAGATTCATGATATTTATTTGGGTGCTTCTCTTTTTCCCTTTCTGAATTTTGCAACTTGTGACCATTATCACCCAAGATGCCATCAATTAAAATTCTCCAAAAAGTCACCACGATATTCTGAGAATGAAATTTGAGTAGTGACTGGCCTACACAGATCTGATTCACTTTAGCTCCTGGATGTTTGGATAAATATATATGGTTTTTTAGCATACAAAGAGATCACCTTTTCATTCACCGTCTCTTCTCTGAACAAGCTCTATACTTGAAATTAAATATCAGAGATAAGAATATACTACAAATTAGAACTAGAGCAGACTCCTTAATGAGTCTCCCTCCTTTGGAGAACAGTGAAGCACACAAAGAGGGGGTACTGTTCTTAAATACTTCCTAGAAACAATTTTATACAATGCAAGGCACTATTGTCAGAGTTTACTTTCTTGCGTGTGAAGTCCTATGCTCCAGCCCTCTGTTGCAACTCAGGTCTCTAAAACCTTTACTGACCTTGGCTTTCTACCAGGTCCATGTCCAAAACACCCCTGTGATATCCTCTGCCCAAAACTTGAAATGGGGGGCTTCAGTTGCAGAGAAAGAACAGGCTCAAACTTTTAAGGGCTTTTTGACTTTTGTACTAGTTTGGGAAGCAGAAAAATGCTTCAATCCTGTTTAATTCTGCTTTTGGCCTCAGAATCAAAAAATCAATAAAATTCTAATTAAAGAGTTTTGCAATAAAAAGCTCTGATATACACAGTAAAGGAGAAATTTTTCTTCATAGTCATGTTAGATAAAATTTGTAACAAAGCTTAAGAAACTTCCCATCAAAATGCTATATTTGGAACTTTACGTGTCTTTTCCATTCAGCATTTTATGGTGGTTTTAGTTATAGCAAATCCTTTAGAAACCTATTTTGTCTGCTGGCATACCAGTTCTGAAAAGCAGTTGATTCAAACCATCTCCATTCCGGAAGAAAAAAAAAAAAAAAGCCAAATCTTGTTCTTTACACGAACGGATTTGACACATTTTTATTTTTGAGAAACGAATGTCTTACTAGGTTGTTTAGGGTAATCTGTTGAATCAAGAGTCTGTTCTGAATTAGGGCTAAGTAGACATCCCAAGAGATGGATCTTTTTTTGGAAATAAGTACTTTTTTTTTCCCCTCCCTTTACTTCTAAACACATGGGCCATGACCAAGAGTACATGCTGACTTAAATCTGCTGTAGCTCAACATCCTTTAGCTAACAGAAACTAAAGGTGGCTTACCTACTGAACTAGTGTCTCCACCGCAGCGTTGCACACACTTAAACCGCACTTGTTTAACTTTGACCACTTAGCAGTTCACTTCAAGTTTGAAAGTTCTCCTGTTTGGGCAAGGTCTGAATGTAAGAGACAGGACATTGGTAACAGTGATTCAGAAATATCACAGCACACTATGTCTGTGCTAGGGAGTGTTCACCATTTCAAACACTTTTATAGAGTGATATGATTCAATGTGGACTTTTAGATGAAATGCATGCTTGAAGATGCAGCCTCTGGACTTATTGAAGTCAGCAATAAAATTTCTGCTAAATTGAAACGAAAATATTACTTCACCCATGTACTTTGCTGGTATTTTAAAGGTCTAGTTTATCCTTTTGAGAAACCCTTGTGACAAAATGTACAGAACTCAATGCAAAGCTTCAAAGCTCAGTTGTTGCCATACTAATGTGGCTTTAAGGAATAACTGCTTTCATTTATCATCTATCGTGCATATACCTATGTACCTTATTAGCGCTTGTAACTTTGTAAAATCATTTTATGTGCCACTAGAAAATAATAATCATACTGGTGAAATTGTATTAGATCTATAGTATTAAAGGTATCTCTATATCCACACAATAACCAAGAAACGAAAAATATGTTTAATTCCTCATGACACACAGAAGCTATTTTGTATTAAATCCCCATTGTCTTGCTATATGCATTAAGCAAAACTTATCAGCTATATCTGCCTGATTGAGTTTTTTTCACGTAGAATTATTGTATGTGGACTTGCCCTTCTATGAAAGACTTTTGTTAAGGTCTTTGTGGCTTAAAGCTGTGGGAAGCTTATGGCAGGTGTCAAGGTACATGCACCTCATGCTGTATAATTCCCGTTCCAGATAGAGTAAGACCATACTGAGAAATGAGCTGTTGAAAAAGAACGGAGGGAGGTCCCATGATGACCTCGGCCAGCTCTTTCAGTACCTTGGGATGAACCCTATCGGGCTCCATAGATATATGTGCATCCAGCTGGAGCAGCAAGTCTCAAACAAGTTCAGGTTCAGCTGGGAGTTCATCATCCCCCACAGCCATGGGGTCTGCCTGACAGACCTGGCCCAGGGAAGGTAGAGTGCAGTTCCAGCAGTCTGTCTCTCTCTGAGACTCCTTAACCTTCCCATCTCCTCCCAGAGCAGAGGAGTTCCTATACCTGGCTGCACCTCCAAGAGTGCTGACTGCTGCGTGACTGCACTGGGGATCTGCTTGGGATGCTGCAGTGGTCGTGGTGGGTGTAGAGCTCAGAGAGGCCATGGCTTTCATTGCCCACTGTTGCTCCTGGCCCAACCCATGTATTCTAAGCCACTGCGGCAGTAGGTGCAGGCTCCCAGTGGGTTTCTCCGTTCCCCCAAGGTTTCCCCAATTGAGGAAATCCCTTATGCACCCCACTGGAGTGTTCCGCTACGGATGGTGGCAGCATCGCAGCCATTCGCCTCAGGAACTCACAGGACACTTAACTTCCCAGATGAATCTGGAGCGCTTGGGTGGGAAGGTAAGGGGAGAAGAGCAAGGGCTGAAAGAGGAGGTTACTCTGTCCCTCCTCAGCTTAAGCTTCTCTTCTGCCTCAAAGTTGAGTTGAGGTATTGTGTGTTCTCCTCCCTGTCCTGCTGTCCATGTCAGGCACAACTGCAGCACTCCTACGATGAGACTGCTAACACTGGGGCTTGATGGAGGGGTACAAGTGGTGGTGTACAAAATACCTCTTGGAAACAGCCTAGAACGTTTTCACACAGACCTTAAAGAAAAAGAAAGATTGAAATAAATACAGTAAAAGATTAACAAGATGTTAAGGGGGCTGGAAGAGGCTAGAAGACCTTGGTTTGCTTCAGCTACAAAGTTAAAGATTGAGAAGGTCTCTACTGTTGTTGCCAGGCATTTGTTAGAGGACTTTTCTCCCCCAGCGAAGGATTGGCACAAGAACAGATTTGTATAAACCAGACCATAGTTGTTTTAATCTGGAGAGTAGAAGGAAGCTTTAAAACCTTTCTGAAGTAGCCTTCCAATAAGAATGCTAGCAGTCTAAGCATAAAACCTGGTAATTTTTACGGTAGAAAAATTTGAGTTCATAAATTTCTATTGCCAAAAAAACAGACTTGAGAACAAAGATGATCTTCTCCTTAAAATCCTAAGAGTACTGAATCTGAGGAATGCCTCTGTAGCATTAAGAGTTATTTATCTGAATCCTCTGCTGTATACAGACAAACATTTTTTTTTTTGCATAATTTATATAACAGACATCTAATTCCAACAATTCTGAGAAAAAGCTCAACAAATTAATTATATGCCTGAACTGTTTGCCATAAATTTATCTGAAAGAAACTTTGGCGTTGCTTTTGTTTAAGAATGCACCTGACCTTTTCTGTTCCCTTGTACAATGCAAGCATGAGTGTCAGTAGGAGTTTAACAAGACCCAGACAGTAGAAGGGTTGCCAACTTCTCTTTATGGTGTATGTATTTAGTCCAGCCTCAAGATCCCTTTTTTCTTTTTCTTTTTCTTTTTCTTTTTTTTTTTTTTTTCCAATAGGACACAAACTGTTGAAAATCATCTGCTTTCCAGATAAATTTGGAAGGCTTGGGTGGGGAGGGAGTGAGTTTAGAAGTCCAAAAACATGCTGTGGTTCACACCCTGCTTTTAGTCCATGAGCCCAAACTGGAAGAGCCTCACTTGAACTGTGTGTTTTCTTGGGAATACTGTCTATGTAATCTATATTCGTGTTAACACTTATGCTTCAAGTCTTTGCAAATATTTCTTTAAGCTTTTCTATGTTGCTTCAGAGCTTACCTGCTTCTTGTCTACTCGCACTGACTTAAGAACGAAGGCAACAAGTCGGTATGCTTTGAGGCATAGATCCCAAGAAATACATTATTTGCTGTGGGAACCCCTGGAATAGCTGAGCATTAGAAAAGTATTACCCTGTAAATCAGATAAGACATAGATGGAACAATCCTAGAAATCCTTGTTCTGTGGATTTCTCTTTCCTCACATCAGCCTCCGGCCTTGTCTGGTGTGATGGAAATAAGATTATTTGCATTTTCAATGTGCGTTTAAGGAGTCATTTGGGCATATGTCATTCAGGAGAACTGAGTGACTTTGCAATATGATCTGCTGTATTTGCAAGGAGGAACTAAATTTATTTTTCATGTTTCAGTCATAAATGATTTTGTTCTGCCTCATACAAGTCACCACTCCTCTTTGTTACACACTTTCCTCTTTGCGCAGGGCTCTCTCGTTCAAATGGCGAAGGCCTGCATGCAAATCCTGATAACTGTCAAGAGGCCTTTCATGTCAAGGACCCTTGGTCCTTGACATAGGAATGACCTTCCCACCCGGGTCTGCTGTAGCACTGACTTGTTAACATTTTGGATATGCTGCAAGTTATGGAAGACTTTGGATCCAGGATTTTAGTTTATGTCCTACTTACTGCATTGTTTGACCATGCAGTGATATATATTGCTCTCTTCTGTGCAAATCACTCTGCTGAAGAAACTCCCAAACAGACAACAGAAATTTAGTTTGTTTGGTTTTTAAATATAACAAATATCAGACAAATTCAATCAATCTAATCTGAAAAAGGCAAGCTCATAGAAGAGGCACTTCAAAGACGTTTTTGTGGAGTTCAAAAGACAAATTCCTTAGATAGTTTCACAGCAAAGTCTTCTTGCTTGAGATTTCTACAGCTAGCTCTTTACAAGTCACCCAAATTACCAGTTCCTATTGTAGTTTGGAAGATCTATGCCAACTAATTAATTCTTTAGAAATTTCACTTTTCTTATTGCATCCTTCGCTAACAGTGACATAAACCTGTAGGAAAAATGACCAGTTCCACCTATAATTCAAGCTGTTGTTTACCCCAGGATGTAAATGGCCCTGCTGTATTTGTCAGTTTAAGTGTCTTGTATTTGTTTCCCAGCACAGTTATGAAACAGGGTGTAATGCCAGCTCCCAACCAGTTTTGTCCGTTAGGCTATGTTAAATAAAATTAACCTCACTTTAAGTGACAATATTCTGAAGTAGAAATTTTAATGTAGCATTAAGGCAGTGTTTAGGTGGTCCTCTTGAGTGCCTAAAGCTTGCTGCTATGGGCAGTTTTGTGTTTCAGGATTTGTTCCTATATGTACGTTTTCCTGGGTGGATATATCTTTCAATTGAGTCTAAACCCAGTGTCAATCTTTTATGTAACCTTGCAACAAGCCAGGTCAAAAACCCTGTCCTTGACCTCAAGCATGCTGTGGATCTCTGAGAAGTGAGGTAATTCAATTTCTAGGCCAGATGAGAGTAGATTAATGCATGAATTGGTCCAGATGTATGAATTATCTTCTCTTGCATAAATATGCCAGGAGTTTGGGTAATTTGATATTGGTAGATGACGCTGAACTTACATAAACATACAGACATCCTTACATACGTGGTCATTTTCTGTTCACCTTTTGGTAAAAAACTTTTTTTGTCACTTGAGAAATGGGCACTGCAATACTATATACCAAAAGCTTACTCTATTCATTTGCATTTATTTCATGTAACACTTAAAAAAAAAAANTTTTGGTGACTTTAAGCAAAATTTTACTCCGGACATGCATTTGTGTTCAAGCAAGGTGGAGACATGCTCTGTGTAGCAGTGCTGTGACTCTAGCCTGTGTTTCTTCAGCAGGGGAAAAAAATCACTCTAGTGTGTATGTTACATCCAGCTCATGTTCAACTCTGTTGCAAAAACTGTTTTTTACTATTGGTCTTTAGTCATCAGTTAAACATCACACTGAGAACTGTCTTGCTGGCATAGTAAATTTTATGAGTGTTACTTTGTTCTACTTTACAAAGATTTCCAGTTTTCACACTGCAGAAATACAGCAACGGAAAGTATCGGTGAATGAAAAATAGACTTATTTTCCATTTAAAACAACTCTACATCCACATCTCCAGGAACTGCTTTTCTTCTGTCTCCTGGTTGCAATGCTAAAAGCATGATACTTTTAATTGTCTGCTGCAATAAAGAAAAAAAAACCAAACACATAATACTGTTATCCTTAGCCATTAAGAAGTTACAAAATCTGAATTTATCCTTATGGATCAGATGGCTAAAGCAACTGCCCCGAGCCCAGATGTCCTAACAAGATATTTCCAAGCAAGGAAAATAGCCAAGGGACAGAAGGTTATATGTAGGCAATCCAAATAATGAAGTATTCTTAGGTATAAGGTGAATAATGCAGCCAAAAAAAAAAAAAAAAAGAGAGAGCTTGCTTAAAAAGGCATAGTTTGTTTAGTTATCTGTGTTCACATAACATTCTGGCTGAGTTAATTGCATGAAAAAGAGGAGAATACCAAAATTGAGTCATAGATTGCATATATCACTCCAAAAATTATTGCTGTGAACTTAAGAAACTCTGGCAAAACTCTGGGATGCAATTTTCATATCTTTGAAAAGTAAGGCTCAAAATCTACTTAAACAGTATAGTTAACCTCTTGTAGCTCACTTGTTAGAGGGGTGGTGTTTAGAGTAGATGGGTCTGATTTTTGGTTGCTGATAAAACCTGAATCCTAACTATAATCGTAAATGTTTTCTGTTTTATACTCTGAGTTTCTGTAATGTTTTAAACTTAGAAACAAAGTGGCTGTTTTAGACCTAATCGTGCATACATGTTAACAATAAACATGAATTACATCTCTTATTTCAGTAGGACAGTATGCCAGGCAGTTATCGAGTATGCAAAAAAAGTCGAATTTTATGCAAACAGAAGTCAGAATTGTACTATAAGATAAAGAAGGAGCCGTAATGCCGACCTATTCATGAAACATCACCTCTTCAGAATATAAGGAAAATAATTTGGGAATTTAGTATGACATTTTAGGAAGAGATTGATAAAAGATTGAAGGAAAACAAGGAGGAGACTGATGAACTCCGAACAGTAAATTGCCAGAATTTGCCATTTGTTGTGTGAAGTATGGCTCTTACTGCTTTTGGTTTTCTGCAAAATGGGCTGGGCCAAAATACCACCTTGCTGTAGTATTACATCTCACTTCATTTTTTGGGTTGGAGTATTCTTTTTAAATTGGGAAAAGTAAAGCAAGTCTACGCTGCAGTGCAATTCTCCCGCCATAACTTCTTCTGCTCTTGGTTTGACTGACAGACTGGTACCATATGGCACTTAGATTTTACGGTAAAAAAGTTCTGTACTCCATGTGAATGTGGTTTAGTACCTTGGAAGAGTAATTTCACTGAAGCATTGTAAAGAATAAAATTATGGTTGACAGATAACAGAGAATGTGAAGAGAGCTGAACCATTTTAACTGTTCAGTTAATTTTTAAATGGCAAAATCCGAAGTTAATCAGATGCAAATCTAAATACTTATTAGACATCTCTTGATTCCCCCTGACTATTAAGAATATTTTCTTAAAGCCAGGCTCCCCTGTTCCCTTCTTATATTCTCTCTCTTTTATCAACTCTGTGCCAAATCAAAGTCCTGGTACTGGGATGATTAAGGAAGAAATGGTGTAAGGGATTATTACTTTATTCTTCTGTTTTGTTATGCTAGCTTTAATACAGGTACCTAGTTTTCCCTTATAAAATTCTGTTTTCAGTGAATGGATTAGCTATGGAAGAGAACTGGGAAAAGAGATTAATTGGGAACTCTGTTTTTATGTGTACAGTCATTCAAATGCAAACATTCTGGGTCTGGCCCGGGTGTGTAGCCTGGATAATGGAATAAGTGATTTTTGCTTCTAAGAATGAGACAAACTTGTTTTTCAGATGCAAAATTTTTACAGTCAAAAGATCTATTGAACAAGTAAAAACACTCTGAAAACTCTGTGACATCTTATAAAAGGCCTATAGATAATAATCTACACTATTTGAAAGTGTTAATTTTAATCACAGGTTAACTACTTACTACAGAAATACTATGCATCTGTCATTAAAACGTAGGCTTAATTCAGACTTTTACAGCATTAAAATACTGCACTGACTTAACCTGTCTCTCAAATATGTAACGGTGTACTACAGAAAGAGGGAAATATGGTGGTAGTTTCCTATACATAAAATTTCTAAGGCTGCTTTTTCTATCACCAAGGTACAGTTACGCAAATATGCTACTGTTTAAAGCTACAGTAAGGTGAAGTTTTGCAAGGTCCCTAAGTGGAACAATTTAGTATGTTGTAATTTTTTCTTTCATTAGTGCTCTTTATTGTCAGCGTTGCAGGTTTTTTTAGGGTTTCCACGCTCAGAGTTTCATTCAGTTATGTTTCAGTGAGGTTGCTCCTCAGCCTACGTAACTGAAAAGGCAGTTGAAAAACAGGTACCAGGGCTGGGATCTTGGCAGTGGCAGCAAATACTCAGTTATTCTAGAGAAAATTGGAGAGGAAACTTCAAGGAGTCACTGCCAGTTCCTACAGCTGGGCCTAGCAGAGCTCTGCTCTTTACTTCCATATACATAAATATAACTTCAGTTGGCTCTGAAATGTGTAGCAGGGAACATTTCCCCCAAAACCATCTGGTAGTTGCAGGCAGTCTGAAAGCAGTATACTCAGCCTTCTTTTGTCCCAGGGGTTGTGCCATGGCACTGACGTGTTGTAGGAATTTTCCGGAGGCAGCATCAGGAAATCCTTGTTAGAGAAGGTGGTCATGGTGCTCCAAAGTGGCACAAAAACAGAGGGATAGAAAGTCATCCTTACATCTTCTAAACATAGACCACACTTTGCATTGTGGACACAGCATATCACCTATGTTGAGTCTCCAATGCTGTTTCTACAGTGCAATGTTTCAGACTTGCAAAACGTCTCTGGATACTGTCAGCTGAAGTTTGGATTCTGTAATGCCTTTGGCCAGGGCTTGTATACACAGGGAAGATGTTTTTGGAACTCACAACACATACGTGGAGCTCCACCAAGATGAATCAGCAGCTCAGGAAACTTAGTACATCTTTCTGGGGCCGATTTTATTTTTTTTTTTTAATTTTATTTCTTTTTAAGAAGTGAAGGCTTAGTGCTGAACTTTTTCCGAAGATCAAATTCTTGCCCTGCCAAAATTTCGACCATCTCTGAACGGATGTCTGGGATGGTCAGAATCATGGTGATGCCAAGTGTCTGTTCTTACAATATTGAATCCAATCTCAGCATAATGAAAATATACTAAACGATATAACATTAAACATCTTAACAAAATGGTGTGAATGTTCTGTGCAGTGTATAAGAGAATGAACATTATAGAAGCCTGCAGTTGTTGTAGACTTAAAGATACCTTTCTACCAGTTTATTATCTGATTTACTAATGGATTTTAAACTGTAGATGAATCTTAATCTCTATATATTTGCTTTTTAGGGTAAGCAGTGTTATGGAATGGATACCATTCTGTATGTCTTTCAGCTAAACTGTCTCAGGTTTTCACTAAGGATAATGGTGGATACAGGGTGTCTATGTGCCTTAATTTCAAAAGAATGAGTGGTCCACATTACTAATACCTGATTATTTAACTATTTGAGTGTGTTTATTTGAAGACGGAAATCTTCTTTCTGACTGATGCTGCAGTATATTCCACAGTTGTACTTTCCTTTCATCTGAAAATCCAGAGATCCATTTCATATCCTATACAATTGTTTTTTAATATGGAATATTTGCACGATATGAAATAGCGTATTGCTCTTCTGATGAAATTTCACTCTAACAAAAATATCCAAGTGTGTTTAGGTGTGGAAAAAATACAGTATTCACACTTTAGTAACCTTTGCTGGACAAGAGGATGCCATTCTTCCAGGAAAGGGAAGCAGCAACACTGAAAATTCTACAGTCATGCTTGATCAGATTCTGCTACCTGGAACTACTGAATAAAAGGAAATAAGTTAATGGGAGTGAATTAATAGATAGAAGACCCATATTTCTGTGATAACACTGCCCTTACCTTGCAACACAGTTGCAGGTGTTCTCTGAAATGTTTCATAAGCAGTTAAGCCTTATTTCAATTTTTCTTTCTACAGTAGTAGTAACTTCCGGGTGCCATAGTCTTCTCCATTGTTTTTTGTCTCTAATGCTATCTCTGCCCCCTGTTTGTGTTACTTTAGTTGCTGTAGTAATGCATTAGTAAAATAAGGTAACTGTAGTCTAAAACAAATAAGGTGTATATATGATCAGTGGAATACTGCCACGTCCCGCATTTTCATTGTCCCATAGCTTTGGGTTTTTTAATCTCTTTGATCATCCCACACAATTTCAAACTAAATGTCCTCAGTTCTGTAATATCTGGACTGTGGGTTTTTTTTGTTCTTATGAAAAAAACATAGAATTTTCTAGGTCTGAAGAGCTGTGTAATCAACCCAGAAAAGACTGATTTCCTGCCCCACTCCTTCCCCATTTAAAAAGGTTTCCATGATAACAAAGTAGATGTGAAAGAGAGCAAGCGAAAATGAAGACTTTGGAGGGAAGAAGTTGTGTTATTCTCGTCTCCTCTGTTGCTTGTGGAATTCTCTTGTTTATGGAATCAAAACAGTAAGGAAAAAAAATATACAAAGTAAGAATAAATAAGAGAATAGGGCAAAAATTATTAATTTTATATAGTAAACATCTCAGTGCTATTTGTCTTGCTTTCATTAGATATTTCCTGCCCAAGAAAGGAGAAATTAAAATCTGTCAAAATGAACAGTTTTACTAAAAATGAACCATTTTCTCCTTCTGTTCCGAAGGATTTCACTGCTAAGTGACACATATTAGTACATTAAAAAGGATTTGGAAGTAAAGACCATCAGAGGAATCACTGTTTTACTGCAGGAAATTCTTGCTAACCTTCAGATGACACCTTTCAAATGTGGAAATTAATAATCAATCTCAACAATGCCAGTAGAAAGCATTCTTACAAGACAAGCAACCCTGCGTGTCTTGCAGTCAGCACTAGAATGGGTGACTATTCAACTAAACTCTCCCTCAAAACCCAACAATCTTTAGAAAAAGTTGAGCCATACGTCCTTGCAAAATCAGTAGACGAGCAAACAATGAGAGTGATGTAATGTCAGCTGGCATCTCCCTTTATTCTCACTCACAGAAGGGAAAACCCACTCATCAAAAGATTTAATCCTCAAAAAAAACATGGAAGCAAATGAACTCTTTTCTTCTACCTTCCTCTGACTGTGAATAATCCAGCATTTTATTTCATTTTTATTTTTTTTTTGCCAGAAAGGAAGTCATTAATAAATAAATGTTATTCTGCTAGCAAGAGTTTTCAGAGTGTACCCATGTGCTCTGTGGTGAACATTCAACCAAGCAGTTGAGGTTCTTACCAAGTGCTTTCCGTGTTATTTCCTGCCGTTTACCATTCTTTCCTTATCCCGTCCTTTGAAAAGGAATTATCTGAGGATAAAGCAGTTCAGCTTTAACTAATCAATAGCAACAAGGTAAAAGCAAATTGAGTCGTTTTCAAAATGGTTTGTGGTGACTTCATTTTAGGTGGTAATTTCAAAAAAAAGATAGCCTGTAACTTTCAGGATAAAATTAGTGCCACGTTCTCCCAGGAAGTTTCTACCAACCTACAGTTTTCCATGCTCTTTCCTATTCTAAAATCTTGGGAAGGATTACTTCGTCTTATAGATACTTAAGTGACTCAGTAGAACATACCCATTTTCAGGTGAATGGGAAGCAATTTTTTTTCAATGGTCACTAGAAATATTCTTCACTTCTGTGCTCTTTCCTGTGATAGTCTCATATTCTTTCTTTTCTTTCTGTGTATTCTTACATTCATGTGTATCTTACAACTGTCCAGAAAAGCAACAAATAATTTATGAGAATGAGAAAGCATAGCTATGTTGGAAGGAAATGTTTTAGCTCATAGTTCATAATTAAAACACTTACATGGCAAATAGAAGTGTTTGCTTCACCTGGACTTGTATGTCTGGTGTGGGTCCTCACTATAGCTCTCTAGGTTTGGTCTCAATTTTTAGTGTTGTATCTAATTGAAAATTCATTGTACCATGGTCTTCCATCTGAGTTGAAGGAAAAAATATGTTAGTTCTAATAAATGCTATATAAATACTTATATAAAAGTAGAATGAAAAAGCAGATGGCATACCCATGGAAATTGCCACAGATGACAAAATACATAGCTTTAATAAAGGCTCCCTGTGATCCTAATTCAATTTCTTCTCTCAGAGATAAAAAAAAAAAATAGCTTGCAATACTAAAATAACTGAAAAATTCACACTGCACTCAGAAGCTTCTACTTCAGGCTATAAAATTTAACACCCTGAGTAAAAATTGTTTAGCAACATTCTTTTTGTTAAGCGTGTGCTTAGAAACTCCAAGAAACAGCAGGGAGAAAACAGACTCAGCCTCTACAGAGCTGCTTCCTTCCTCTGTTCCTTATTTTCTAGGACACCAAACACTCTTGTAACAGAGTCGTTCAAGATCTTCCTGGAAAGAACTAAATCCTGTTTGTGTCTTCCTTTTTTCCCCACCATGTTCACTGCTTCTATTTGTACACTGATTTCTCTTTAAAGTTGCTCTGTGTTAAGAAACCGAGATATTGCAGAAAAGGGAGGAAAGATGCCATCCACTAAGGACTGGATGTGATCCCAGTCCAGGTTCCCTGTGTTTAGATATCCCGATAAGTATATCTATTGATTTCAGTGGCAAGACTTCAGGTGTGAATTGAAAATATTTTCATGTGATTTGATGAACAAGGTTATGCAGTTTCTTTTTATCTTTAAATTATAGTATGAAAACGTGGGGTAAACTGAATCCTGGAATGGCACAGAATACCAATTATTTTGTCCATACAAAGTCATAGTTGTAGTCAAGACAGCACGGTCCTTTGGCTCTTTTTTATTACAGAAAATTATTGCAAAGCTGAGAGCCGCCCAAGTATGTTAATAAAAATGCTACAAAGCAGCACCGAAAGGTGCCCCCCATCACATCTTCACGCTGTGCCTCTCAGTCCTCTTGGAGGAGCAGAGTTATTTGTGGTGGGGCTGATCGTAGTTTGCCACAGATTTGTTTAGTCTTTGAGGTAGATGTGCAAAGCTCCCACACCAGCTTCTGCAGCCTACCCTGGTATCTGGCACGGAGGTATTAAACATGAAAATGCTTTAGATTTTCTTGCAGGTTTGCATAACCATAGTAGCCCTGGACTTAGTACAAAGTTGTTACAGAGAAGTGTGTCTGGAACACAACGAGACATCGAGGTTGAAAAGAATCTGAGGATGCCTTTCTCTTGCCTAAGATTATTTCAGTTCAAAAGATGTAGAAATGAGTGAAGGGATGATCTGTAGTTTTTAGAACAGACACACATCTAAGAACAGGCCATTCTAAACCTCTGTCGGACTTTTTCTAAAGGCAGCTTATCCAAAAGTCCTGCCTTAAAACTAGGCCTGCAGACTTCTTTTTTTTTCCTTTGAGGATAGCTTCTTCACAATCCTCTGTTGTCCTAGTACTTAGCCCTTAATCTTGATTTAGGAAATAATTTGGAATAGCTAAGTAAACCATGTGCTTTTCTGCTTGACTTCAGTGATTGTGTGAAACCGATTGGGATTTTTCCACTGTTTAATTAATCTGGTAGAGTGCCTGTAAAAATATTATCAATACACACTCATATTAGTGCCCTTAGACAAATCCCTTCCAAAGAAAATCTTACGAGACTGCTAACTAAGGAGAGTAAGCCATGAGGTCTCTTTTCAAGGCATTTGCTGCCTCTGAGCAGCAAATTCAAGTCCTGGCTGCTGGATCTTGTGCCCTGTCAGGTGCAGAGATGGACCTGCATGAAATGCTGTCAGCTCAGAGATCTAGACTGCAGCTCACTCCCTGCTTCCCATTCCCCCCCCCCAAACCAGTCATGGACAGCATTTCAGAGGACGCAATGTACTTTAAGTGGAGTTATGTGTGGTGTAAGTTTTGGAAGGACTCGTGGGGATGCTGTAAGGGAGGATGGGATAATGGGAATACATCTAATTGCCCATGGAAAAAAATGGGATACTTTGAAGGCTGTTAGGATGCCTCCTGTGTGGGTGTGGGTAGAGTAATTGTAGCAGGACACTATATATTTAGCCAAGAAAAGTAAGGCACCATCAACATTGAAAAGGTGTCTTGTTTATGATGACAGAAGATTTCCTCTGGGTTTTTGCCATAAATGTAATTATATGAAGATGGAAATTGCTGTGTGTTCAAGAGCTTTTGCCAGTGTAGTTACATTATTTAGAGTTTTATTTGGTTGGGTTGTTTTTTTCTGCATGTCCCTGACACACTTAAGTCTATAAGCCTTTGCTTATGTGACATGCTTGAAGTCAGAGAAAGAAATACGTGGTGGAGCAGGACACTGAATGCAGTTTGCACCAATCCAAAGGATCTGTTACAGCACTGCACAAGTGAGGCTCACTGACAGCAATAGTTACTTTGGAAAGACAGTTCCCCCACTCACTCCCAAGTTTTATTGCTGAACATGATGCTATATGGTATAGAATATCTATTTTGTTGGTTGGGGTCGGCTATCCTGCCTGCATCCCCTTCCAAGCTCTTGCCCACCCTCAGCCCATTCACTGGAGGGGCGGAGTGAGAAACAGAGAAATTCTTAATGCTGTGCAAGCACCGTTCAGCAATAACTAGAACACTGGTGCGATATCAATGCTGTTTTTGTCACAAAACTAAAACATAGAACCCGACAGGCTGTTATTAAATTAACTTCATCCCAACCAGACCCAGTACTGCAAGACAGAAGAAATGTCTGTGCTGTGTGTAAACTTGGTAGTGATTTTCAGGTTCAACACTTGGTAAATAAACCTGGATACTTAAGACTCCGAGCATTTGTAGCCATTTTGCAGTAAGGAGGCTTTCTGAAGGACTGCGTAGCCAGCGTAGGCTTTTTGTTGTTGCTTTTAGAGAAAGAAGAGGTACTGTTTTTTCTTAGTCTCTCACAATTGATGCTTCTCCTTCAGAACTGTGCCTGTATTGCTGCAAACCATGATCCTTTGTGTCCTGGTTTGAAGACTCTGTAACACTAAAACCTCCACTGCAATCACAGCTTTTGTTTATTAGGCATCACAGAATTGTTTTCAGATGAGTCTGCCCCAAAGACCTTTACATACTTTTTTTTTTTTTTTTTTGAGTTTGGGCAGTCTTACTGGAATATAACTACTTTCTTAGAGCCTCACAACTGAAAATGATAAAACCAAAATTGAAACAAAAAAAAAAAATATCCAAATTAAAGACCAAATTGAAACTTCAAGCAAAATTTGAAATAACAAAGGTGTGGTTTCTCACACTGGGATTTAGTGTTCCAGTGGTCATGGTCACAACACCTTCAGCTTCTAAAAAAAGTTGCCCTCTTCTATTTAACACTGTTCGCTACATTAGGGACCAAATGTAAACCAACCATTAAAATATGTCTTTCACTGTTACAACAGCTGAAATTCATGGAAGCGTTTTTTTTTCTCAGAGCAGTTGCAAAAAAAATTACTCCAGCATATGCAGTAAGTTAGTTTGAGGAAAATCTAGAAATATCACTGGCAGTTTAAAACTATGCAGCTTAGCCCTTTACTTCTGATGCTGAAATACATTTCTCATGGGTATAAACAAGCAACTTTCTGCCTTTGGCATCCTCCATCTTACTTGGGGATTTCTTATTGCTTTAAAATACAGGTGTACCTAATAGGAAAAAAAAAAAAATCTGTTTTTCAAACTACTGAAAACTTGAATAGCAGGAGGAAAATAACTGTTTAATAAAGTATTGTGCATCCTGGACAGTCCCTGCTCAAAGGTCTGTGTAGATTACCTGCTCAGTAGTCAGTGGCCAAGACAAAGTACTTTCTATTCTGTGGTGGCGTGATGATAAGTAGCTTGCTTTCTCCTGATTACCCAAAGAAAATGGAAAAAATGGAACCTATGACTTCAGCAGTTCACAGAGGAATGTTTAAATGTTTGGGAAATCTTAATTTTGTTACCAAGTGCAGCACAGTCTTGTAAATCACTTCCAGGTGACGATGAACTTTTTTTTTTTCCCCCTTTTTTCCTCGACTCAGCATGCATTTTCAATCAATCTCAGTGGATTTATAAATGTATCACAATGTGATTTCGTCAGAGGCGCCTCTCGTATGTTCCACTGTGGAGACACTGCTACTTCCCAAAGTTCGTGGTTCACTTTCGGGGACACAAATAGAATCTCTTTTAGGATGCGGCAGAAGCCAGGCTAAGAGCTGCCAGGCAGATGTTGACAAAATATGGCCAAAGTCTTCTGGCAACTGCAGACAGTGACTAGAGGGTAGAGGCATAGCAGATTGGCCAAGTTTTTGTGAGACCCAGCCTTGCTAGAAGACATGCTCCTGTCCAGAAACTTATATTTGGGCTTGTAGCAAGTGTCTTTTTCATGTCAAGGTCTTGTCACTGCAAAGTAAGGCCCCCAGTCAATACACATTTCATTAAGCTCTGAGGAAGACTGATGTAAATATTAAGCTGTACTGTTTTCAGCAGTCAAAAGACTGAAGGTGTATTATTTCTTCGTTAGAAAGAAATCACTTTTAGAATGATAAAAATTCTGTTATCTGGAGTTATATTTATTTTAAAATTGACTTTGAAAGAGTCAGCTGATAGAATATCATTATTATTTCTATTGCAATATCAGCTGAGCACATCACCCCTTAGTCACTGTCCTACTGCACTAAATTCTGTAATACTAAAGACTCTTACTCACAGATGAAGGAATTAGGCCAGCATATATAATACTGAATTATCCTTTTAGAAATGTTTGGTATTTTTAAGATTCATAATATAATTTTCTTCAGTTAATTCAAAAATAACTGGTGACTAAGAGGCTCATCATCAGAAAGAAGTTATGCCACCCGTTGTTTCCAAAAAGTAAATAAGCAACAAGGAAATAAGCTGAAGTTCCTCTCTTGTCCAGATGAGTTTTTTATAAAACAAAATGAGACATTAAAGGTGATTTAACATAGACATTTAACAACATACCATTCCATTTAGAACCTAAAAAAGTATTTTAAATTGTCTAAATAGTCAAATTACTTTAATATTTTGATGCAAATGATAACTAAGAATCTGAAAAGAGAAAAAAAAGTTCTTTCTCAATACAGTAAAAAAAGAATTTGAAGAACTGCCCACTATAGGAGAAGATCAGGTTCGAGACCATCTAAGGCACCTGAAGGTACACAAGTACATGGGAACTGATAAAATCTATCCATGGATCCTGAGGAAGCTGGCAAATGAAGTTGCTAAGCTGCTTGCCATTATATTTGAAAAGTTGTGGCAGTTTGGTGGAGTTCCTGCTGACTGGAAAAGAGGAAACATAACCCCCATTTTCAAAAAGAAAAAAGGAAGACCCGGGGAACTATAGGCTAGTCAGTCTCACCTCTGTGCCCAGCCAGATCATGGAGCACATCCTCCTGGAATCTCTGCTGAGGCACATGGAAAATAAGGAGGTGATTGGTGACAGCCAACATGGCTTCACCAAGNGGAAAATAAGGAGGTGATTGGTGACAGCCAACATGGCTTCACCAAGGGTAAGTCATGCCCGACAAATTTGGTGACCTTCTACAATGTTTCCACAGTATTGGTAGTTAAGGGGAGAGCAACAGACGTCATCTGTTTGGACTTGTGCAAAGCATTTGACACTGTCCCACATGATATCCTAGTCTCTTAACTGGAGAGACACAGATTTGATGGATAGACTACTTGGTGGATAAGGAATTGGCTGGATGCTCGTACTCGAAGTGTTGCGGTCAACAGCTCAGTGTCTGAGTGGAAGCCAGTGACAAGTGGCATTCCTCAGGGGTCAGTACTGGGACTAGTGCTGTTTAACTTCTTTGTCGGAGACATGGATAGTGGGATTGAGTGCACCCTTAACAAGTTTGCTGATGACACCAAGCTGTGTGGAATAGTTCCATTGGCTTCTGTGGAACTGTATATACGATACAGGAAAGGCTACCTTGAGGATTTGGATAAAGTCCTTCCAGTCAGTCCTTGAGGCAACAATAGTGTTCTCTTGCAAATAACAAGGCTGTTCCATGAGAGATTTCACTGTTTACTGAAAACTGCCTCATTAGACATCTCGATGCCTGATTAACCCTGTGTAAGAGCTGGAATTCTCACCTAGCCTTGCGAGGGAGTCAGCATTTGATTACTGGTGCTTTGAAGCCTTCTTTATATGCATAATGAAATTCCTATTAAGAAAACCCAATAATAATACTGCGTTTAATTTAATGTAAGCAGAATGACTGTACAGCTTGAGTGGGAGTGTGTTTTAGAAAATTTGATTGCTTACCTCATTGGAACCCAGTTGTACTGATGGGCGTTAGTATTGACTGATACAGCTGTGAGGTCAGAATTTGTCCCTTTGTCAAAGCAAACTGTTTTGAGGCCCAACAATGAAATGCCATGGCCACAAGATGGCCTTCAAAACTGCCAGAAAAAGAATCCAATTCAGAAAGCTAACATCTGTGTGCAAATACTGTTTTTACAAAAAACCCCAGAACCCAACAATATGATATGTTTACCTCAGGGAACCAGATGTCACCTTTTGTTTCTTCTTCCTCTTTACTTTTTTTTTTGTGAAGCACCACCCTATTCATGATGAGCAGTACTAAGTCCTGCTACAAATGTTTTTTAGAAGGATTCTATGGACCATAAAGTGCTATTTATCCTGAATAAATCCATCTGAGCTGGGCCAACACAGATGAAAAATGAAGGTGTCCTGATAAAGATATTCTGCATTTCTGTTGCATTTGAAAACATGTTTCTTCAGTAACTCCAACAAATAAAAAGTTAGATAATATGAGCCATTACACTGCCAGGTGCCAAGTGCCATCATGTTCAATGCCATCTGTGGGCCAGCTTCTGCACTAGTATTCAGCTCTGATTTGAACTGTCCCATTACTGAGATGCCTTTCCCTCTTCTGCAGGTCAGATAGTGTAGGGAGACGTCAACCACATCACTTCAAAATTCCACTTTACTCTTCTCTGAGTGTTTTAATAGTATTGTATTATTTGATATTAACACGCTATAAATAATTCATAATTTGTTAGCTTTGTTAAAACTTTCTTCAGCACGGTTCTAATGAGTTTTGATATCTGGCTTTAAAACCTGTATACTTCATAGCTGACAAAATAATGGTTAATTCATCTTTGACTTCAAAAATCATGGAGAAAAATCCTTTTTTACACTACAGCAGTTTCATAGGACATTCCAAGTGGAAAAAAACCCTGCCTGTTCACATTTTTCTCTGAAGCAAACTGAATCTGACTAGCTGTGCAAAAGATTTCATTTCAAAATTTTCTGGTAGTTCAGTTATGTGAAACGTATCCTTCCACTTCTGTTCAGATAGCATTTATGTGGAACAGGTAGTCTACAGACAGTAGACAGATTTTTAAAATAAGAAATAATATGAATTTCATGGCATTGCAGCATCAAATTAACATAGAAATTCACAAAATGAAATAACTTATTTCAATTATTCCATCCTAGGAACACATTATAAACTAAGAGCATAAACAGCATTAATCCATCTTATTCAGCATTTATGAATGTTGACATGTGAGCAAGAAGGAATATGTGACCAGATATTATCATGCATAAGTATCTGATGTGATGCGAGCTCCTCTTCTGCATGCGTTCCTCTGAAATTACTTATATTACTTCTATGAGCTATTCTTGGTAATACAATGTGAATTCTTCCAGTGCAGTTAATTACAGCATAGAATACATATGTTTTAACTGTTAACTGAGACATCCAGAAATGTTTCAGTGAATCTTATATATATTTGTTTAACATCTGTACTTTAGCTGGCTAGCTTCAGAGAGTTTTCTTTGTGGACATCAATGCAATGTGCTTTCAGAGGAATCAGATGCATTTCTATGGCTCAATAAGTTTATTTTTCTCTTCTGCTTTCTGGGAGAAATAAAAACGCCAAAGAAACTAGTAATACTGAAGTGATGAGAAAAACATAGAGGTTTGGGTTTTTTTCTAAATTAGCCCTTGTATAAATACATGTTACAGAGAAAATGTATCTTCTATTTTATCCAACTTTTTAGTGAGATTTTGGATGGTATTTCCAAATAATATATATGGTTGAATAATTGGTATGTATGTTGCTTTTCTTACCCCCAATAATCTTTAATATTATTGTTTATATTTTTCATCCTTTTCTTAATGCCCTGATCATTATTTATACTGAAAATGCAGCACCTTGCTTAGCCTTCAGTACAAAATAATTTTTTTTTTAGTGATATATTGATAAACTGCAGTAGTACTGTGTTAGTTCACTTCCTTCTCCTCTAAACTTTAAATATTCTTTTTTCTCTCTGTAAAATCTCAAATATTTCCTTATTCAATTTCTTATCACAGTGCTTTTCCTTATATTTTTCAAAATTAATAAACCACTGAAGTAACAATAGAACATAGTATAAGTCAGCTATACTTAGGTTGAAAAAACCCAACGAACAACACAAAAAACCACAACAAAAAAGCAGATGATAATTCTAGTTTGCCTTATACATTATTTTCTGTGCGATGTCCTAAGCAACTTGAATTACTTAGGATTTGCACTGGTAGAAATGAAACCAGACTCAATTTTCAAGTGTATCTCTTCAAATTGTACTTTAAAGACATAGTAATTGGAAATGCAGTAATTTTGAAATCTAGTAGAGAATGAAGTCACAGGATTCTTGTTAAATAGAAAATGACACAATCTTGTACTAGTAACAGTTCAAGAGATGTTAATCTTATTGCTTTCCTTCCAACCCCCCCCTACTCCACTAAATCAAAACAAAACCTGTAATACAGTGTATCGATAGGGAGGTAAGATGGGAAGCCAGTTTTGTCCAGGTTGCTTTCTAAAGATACAGAAATAATAAATTATGTGCTTTAAAACACTTTTTCATTATAACAAAACTCTAGTATGAATGCACCTGTAAATCAAGACCGCTTATACAAATAAGATTGATTCCTCCAGCAACTTTATAGCTGAACAAGCAGAGAATCACGGCAGCTTTTTCAGTCCGACACATTAAAGGAGGAAGGAAAACCTACTTCCATATCACCTAATTTTATTGTTCATTTTACTATTCCATTTTTTGTTTATGTATAAGACAATTACCATTCTATGCTTTTTTTAGCAATAGCTCATTCTTTCTTTGCCACCCATTCTGTTCAGTAGTTCAGAACCTTTAATATTTTTTCTAATGCATTATCAACCTCCTGTCTCTTCATTTCTCTCTGTACATTAAGATTATCTTTCTCATTCTTCTTGTCTCTTAGATTTGTTTCTCTATATGCATTAAGACTGCCTTTTTTGTCCTTGAGGAAATATGTCTTTAATTATACAGGGTTATTCAAACTGGCAATGTCTCAGTAATGTTAGATTTTGCAAGTAATTTTGGATGCATGATGTAATAAGGAATTATAGGCTGTATATTCAAACTGATATAAGTGGGAAGAAAAGTGACGAGGAGGCAACCTATTCACCAACAAATATTTTAATGCAGGGCATAAATCTCCACACCAAGGGAAAAAAAACTCTATCTTTTAAGGTGTTCTTCTTTTGCACCGCTCTATCCTGAAGCAAAATCTCTGATATTCCAGATGTCATCTCTTTGGACATGGGGTCTGTGTATTTATTTCTGATGAAGTTTTCACTCATGAAAGCTCTGAAAAGGAGGGAAAAGATCTGCAGCAGTTGCTCACTATTATTGTGTCCAACACAGCCAGCTCCAAGGCCAGATTGCTGTATTCTGCTAGAGCTGACACTGTGCCAGCAGGCTTTCCGTCCACCAAGCTGAATTCAAGACGTGATTATGGCCATGTCAGCTTGGTAACTTCATTGCACAATCACTGGAATTTGGAGTAGTGCAACCATATATCTGCTTTTCCTCAGTGAATAGTCTTTCCTACTGAGATATTGAATCTTCCTTGAGAAATTCAATGTGTGCCACTCATGCGCTTGCCACTGTGCTGTGAGAGCAGAGCATTGCCTTCATTAGACTTGCAAGACAGCCTTGAAATCACAGAGGTGTACATAAACCATGAGGATACTGGTGAAATACAGATTTCACCAATTATATTCAAAGTACTAGATTCAAAGTACATTCTGCATGGATTATAAAGGATCACGTTGCACAAATTTAATTCTGTTCAGGAAAGCCAAGATTAATAAATTTACAGTATTAAACTAAGGCTTGCAGTCCATGAAAAATATGATAGGATATTCAACATGTCTAGGTTGCATGTTTATGGAGAAGGGATTTTGTGTATGTGAGTTCTTCCTCCTCTGCATAAGGCAGAAGTTGAAACATATCATCTTGTCGTCTTGTGTTGCTTTGGTGTTCATTTTCTATGCTCTTGTGCCCATGTGGGAGAAGGGATAAACACTGGAAAAAGTCAAGGAACAAACAGCTTGCAGGTAATACAAACCACCTAAACCTGTAGCTAACCTGTATTAGTGTTTTGGTAACGCATTTTATTCTGAGAGACCTGGCACAACTGAGGTTGTGGTACAGTCGTCCCAGAGGAGTTGTGAACTAATGGTCAGGGAACCTAAATATAGAGAAGTGGGCTTAGCTTCCTGAAGTGCAAGAAGAACAACTATACTTTTTAACAAAAAAAACCTCCATCAAACACAATAAAAATGAGAAGGTAAAGAGGAGAAAGATACTTAGGAAATGTTACCTATATTTCTTTGAAGATAAATCTGCAATCGCAAAAGAGTACATTGGCATAAATTTAAAAATCCATAATATTCCATGGAATATGTTAATTAATGTGTCTAATGTAATCTAATGTAAATAACTGGAATTACAATTTTGTATAAACATAGAAGTTGATAGAGGTAGATATAAAGCAAAATATTCAATATAGAGAAATAACTACACACTATTTGGCATATTTTACACAAAGAGAAGTTATGCTTTAAAATGCAGAAGAATATAGGAGGCTTAAAGAAAGCATAAATATAGGAAGGTGTGATGTTTCTGGGAAATATTGGATATTTTTAACTGCCTGATTAAAAATAAAAATAGTGAATAGAAGATTTTTTTATTTATTTCATTACAGCTGTTAACACTTTGTTTACTGTTTTGGAAGCTGCTAGAAAAAGCAATGCAGAGATAATTTTTTCTTTTTTAAATTGATCATAGAATATTTTTCATTTTCGGTGGACCGCAGTGCTGAACTTGATAGTCAAGAAAGCTTTGCAATAATGTTCAAGGGTAATCCTCTGGGACGTCAGGATACCACACTGGTATACTGTGATACTTGGCAACTTTTTACAAGAAGGATTTTCTTTTTTAGCGTGGTTATCAGCAAACTATTCTTTTTTCCTTGCAGATAATGGAGAACTACTTTTTAGGTGACTAACATAAAGTTATGTTAGTCACAAGAAGAACTCTTTGTTTAAGAAGTATTAGTATTTCACAGTTATATTTACATGCCAGAATTTTAATTCCAGATGATAACCAGGCAGGAAACTTGTTTCTGAAGTAGAAATATAATTCTTGCATCTGTGAGGGCTCAGCACCTTGATTAATGGAATTCCATGATCACATGAGTAGAATTACCAAAAATACAACATTTATAAACTCTGTGAATCCTGTTTAGGCTTCAGTTTATCCATGTTAATACTTTAGTCTACCATTTTGTTTTGAATTGCATAATGGCATCCTAGTCCACCCTATTGGCCATGTTCAAGAAACACTATTATTAGATTTACAGGAAGCCTAAAAGATTGTGGAATACGGACAATAGCATACATAGTAAAGGAACTTACAGTTGTAGTTAATGCACCGTATGAAAGTGAAGTTCTGGAGCAGTAGTCAATATTTTTTCCTGGGTTGGAAAATGATGCTTAAGCTCCTACATAGCTGCTTAAGAAACCCAGAAGTATACAGCTGTCTTTTAACCTACCAGTGATGAGAAGTTCTTAAGCCTCGCTCCTCTCCCTGTTCTAAGGCAAACATTTTGTAATGCTTTGAATCTTCAGTCACGTTCTTGTTGATGTGGCATTTTCTTGCACATCCACAAACAGCTGCAGGATAGTATTAATGCAGTCATTTCCACTAATGGCTCAATAATACATAAATGATTTATGAATGCTGTCCTCATGTGAAATACTGTCTTAGATACTGACTGTTTATAGAATTGACTAATTGCATAATATTAGTTCAGAGAGAGCTAATAAATCAGGAATGATGCAATCACTTTGAATTCACTGCATTCCATGACATTAAACATTTGGTTTGTTTCATGTCACGTAATCCTAATTTTGAATCAAATAATAGACTAGACTCCAGCTGTCCTAAAATCTCTATAGTCACTTGCTATACTAAAATCTCTATAGTCACTTCCTCTCATGTGTTTTACACCTTAGTAGCGTTATCTTGCATGCACCAAAACTTGGACACTATGGTACCATGGTTCTAAGGAACTAAAACTATTGGTGTTGACTGAAGCAAAGTATGGGGTGCTGGTCTGTCATGTATCCTTTGTGTATGATCTGCAAGACTGTCAGCATGACTAGGATAAATCAAGGTATCCATTTTTTCGCTCGATTTTTGCCCCTTAAATTGACCATCACAGCAAATACTTATCTTCCATTCCTAGTTAGTATTTTTATGCCCAAATGCAATTTTGAGGCTCTTGGACAAACTTACATGAAGTCCTCAAATCAGAAGGTTTCTTAAGACACAAACCAAGTCAATTAACCTTAAGAGCACAGTATACTTCAAATCTTTGCTAGGTTGGGCTAGCGCTATCACTTCTTTGGTTGTTACACAGAAGTCCTCTGGCTGTGCTGTCCTCAGGTTCAGTGCCAAAACACACTGCTCGTTCTCATTACAAACAAAGCAGAAGCACTGCTTTCATGATTACTAAATGTTAGTATGCTCCTTAAATTACTTCAGGAATTTCACTTCCTGGAAGTAGTGATCCTTATCAAGTCTCATTTGTTTAGAGTAGTCAAATATTTTTAAGGTAGTCAAACAATTAGACTGACGAGAGGGAATACTTTGAAATTAAGTGAATGTGGTTATGGTTTTCACACCTCTTATGACTGGAAGAATCTGTAAAATGAATCACTGCTATGACTGAGAAGCGCCACAAGGCATGTACTGCTCTGGGAGATGTCTACATCTTTGGTACCCTTTCCTTAAGACTGTGACTGATTATTAATATAAAAAGTTGCTTAAAAAAAAAAAAAGTAAGTCCAACTACTTGGTGATACAGTCCAATGCAGAAATAATCATTTATTCCTTCACTTCGGTGTTATCTGACTTCATAATAATTTCTATTCATTGGTAACACTGGCATACCTCCCAAGTGGAAGACGTTAAGAAGTAGTAGCACATTATTAAGACTGTTGTCATGCTTTCCAACTGCAAAAATGATGACTGACCAGCAAAAGAAAATATTAAAATAAATAATTGTGTAGTTACTGGGCTTACACAGAGATGACTGTGTAGAAATAGGTGAAATAGGTAGCCTTTAAGAGTTAACAATCTGTAAAGTAGTACAGTATCATAGTATTTGTTAGAAAAGAAAAATATACTATGCATTTTTGTAGGACAGACAGCGAAGTGCTACCTTCAATTCCTAGGAAAAGCAGGCCTAATAACTGTGCAGTTGACACCAATGTTACTGGAAAAAGCTGACAGTTGTGGAACCAAAACAGCAGCTGTGGTTTTTTTTTTACTTACAACAGCATCTGAGTTTACCTGAAATATCTAAGAAACAGTAACAGGGCTAATATAATGTCAACTGTTGAGTTCTAAGAAATGAACATACATATGTAGAGAAATAGTTGCTGTTAAAGAACCCTAGCCTTAACGACGAAGAGAACAGGTAAATAGAAAATGATGTGCCAATGCCACAGGATAAACACAGAAAGAATAGACACCTCTGTGTTATCAACCAGTGTAAAGTCTTGGAAGCACTTGCTGTGGGCTTGGTTGGTTTGGTTTTGGGGAAGTTATTGTCCTCCAATGATTTCTGATTCGAGAAGGATTAAGTCAGCACTCAGAGCTTGGGGAATTGCTGTTTTGTTAATAGATATGTTTAGCCACTTTG
>VXAK01009012.1:0-18461 GCA_013399435.1 Arenaria interpres
AAGATAGTTTTTCTGGACATTAGTACCTTTGTCAGACAGAATTAGGGAAGAAGCTTATTCTGTCTTCTGAAAGTTCCATAAATATCATTATAAACATTGGTAAGTTCTATTAAGAAGCACTGTCATATTCTGCAATAAATAAATGTTAGGCCAGCTGTATAGAAGACCTAATTTGTCAGTACTATTTCATAGACAGAGGGTATGCAGTAATAATTTACAGCTTTGTGTCAACTTTTCCAATTGTTCTTAATAAATTTAATAGGTCCCACTTCCAGCTGGTGGTTGACATTGCAATTGATGACTCTGGTTAGAAAAACAACACAAATTGTATTTTTTCATGGCCATTGTGTAATACCAAATACTGTATTAATATGAAAATATAACAGTGCCCTGGGAAGTCCTATTCCACTGAGCTATATGCTTCTGTTATTTGTTGAAACATAAAAATTCTAGTACAAAATAAAATACATCCCTCAAACCATGGATGCAGACTAAAGTACTGCAAGCTCAAAATGTCATATCTCAGTCCAAACTTACTCCTTTGATATGATAACTTACTTGGTGGGTAGAAGAAGAGACAGCTAAAATTTAGCCTGATTTTTAAAGCTTTTGATATTGCCTTATATGAGAGTCTCATATTCAAGCTGGGAAAATATGATCTTATTACCTTAAGGTAAATATACCTTAAGCCAAAAAACCCCAACATGTCCGTACACAAAGAACTATGCCAATAGCAAAGAGGGGCACATTAAATACTAGGAACACTCAGTGCTATGTTTCATTTGGTTTTCAAATAAAGGATTTGAACGACAAAATAGAGAATATGTGTGTAAAATAGATGACAAAAAGCTGTTTTTTAAACAGTGAACATAATTAAAATCTGAACATTGATCGATAAATTGGAGAAATAATCTGATATCAGAGTAAACAAATTTTTAAAAAAAGAAAAGCCCAGTGAGAATTTGAGAACAAGAGTTACTTTTTATGAGTATGGTTTGGAGGATAACTCTCTAGGTGTTGCAAAAAAAAAAGAAAAAAGGTTCAAGAGTGCAAGACCTGAGATTCTGTTTAGTGTGGGGACATACTGAAATGTCTTTCATCAGAGCTGATGAATCCCTCAGGTGCTGCAATGTGACAGCTCTGGGCACAGCATTTTGTAACAGGATTGGGGTACATGGAGACAATCAAAAGGAGTGCAATTAAAAGTTTAAAAGATGAGAAGGAGCTTCCATCACCTGGATCTGATGCTTCCANACTTCTACCTTGAAAATATCACCTGGATCTGATGCTTCCAACTCTGGGGATTGCTACTAGTGATCTAGGAGCCAGAATTTTTGTCGTTTAGATCTTTTTTGCTCCATGAGAAGAAGCCTAAAATTTCTGCATATATAGACCTTAGGGCTATCTGTCTGCACCAGTTTACTGGAGTCACAGACTATGAAAGTCTGGGACAAATACCAGATGACACAGGAGGAACCAAGTACAAAAGATACCATTCTAAATAAGCACGTATGTAAGTTGTCGGTGCTTCACTCCTGAGAAATAATTTTTGCCATGTAATTCCTTGCTTGTTCCATCTAATTCCCATTTTGCAAGAGGTCTTTAGCATTCAGGACCTAATCCCTGTCTGCCAAGCAGATCCTAAATTACACAGGTGCTTTCTAATATGTATTCCAGGGGTGTTTCAGGCTAACTTTCATTTCAGCCAGTATTAAGTAGTGACATGTCCCAATATCCCACTTGAGGCACAGCTAAGTTGTATGCTACAGTAAAAATTGATGTTGTCACTCAGGCAGAAATGCCTCAGGTTTTCCTTTGTTCTGCACTTTTGTTCTTTAGCTCCTCTGAATCATTGCAGTGGCAATGAGCAGTGTCTTTCAATTGGCACATGCTTCATCTCTTCTACTGTCAAATCATAGGTAATCCGAATCTGATTAAAGGTCACAACTGGAATATTTAAATGTACTAAAACAAAATTTTACTAATTTACTGAAGAATTTATGCCATAAGTAAGCTACTAGGCTAGTAAGCACTCTAGGGATAAACAGAAGTTTACTAAAATAAAGTTATCCCTTTGGCTACCAGAGTCTATATGCAGACCTATACATAATTCTTAATATATATATATAAAATATGTATTTAGTCCCTTATGAAAATATTGCAACACATTATGCATTCTGACTGACAAAAAAAGACCGATTTTTTTCTAATAACGTATGATTTATGAGAAGGTCGATTATTTAACATTGAAAATATCTTAGATCACTTCTTGAAGCATGAGGGTTTCCCCAGCCCATGAGGAAAAATTTGCACCCAAAAGAAGTTAAATTTCCAATATATCTATAGCTGATGTGGATCTTATACTATCTGTTGTCTTGTGATAGTGAAAACTGAAATGATGGTTGGTCCCCAATGAGACAGGATGGTTGGAGCATTTTCTGTCTATGAGTGCTTGTGCTTACATCAGGGTTTGGTTTGCCCTAATACACTTACTCTGCATTTAATGTGCTGCAAGATGGAGCTGCCTTTATCCCTTTCAGAGTTTTGAAGTTAAAGGAATGGGTTATTTGGCTCAGCATATATATAATACGATTTTTAAGCATTTTATAAGTCTGGACAAGAAAAAGTATATGCAAAATTACCGAGTTGTTGTCTTTTTTTTAATTTATCTTTTTATTAAAAAAAAACCCCTGCAGATGTCACTGACTATTGATGCAGTGCATTTTATTTAGCCAGTTCTACTTAGTGCCTAAGCCCGTGATAGGGCACTGCTAGGGCACTCTGTGTAGGAAAAGGTTTTCAGGGAACGCTTAGCAGAGGATACTGCCTGCAGTACCTGACGTCAACCTGTCTAACCTGGCACGCTGGCACTGTGCATCCAAAACCCGATGAAATATTGTGGGACTTTTCAAGATCAGCCCAAGATGAAGCAAGGTTTGACCCTTTTAATTTCTTCTGTATTACTCTATGAAATAGTTTTGTTGCAGATGTACGTAACATATGACCGAATTTAGCTAGTTCCCTAGCAAAATCTGAATCTTGTTGCATAATTTGTAAACATCAAAATCTCGTCATAAGCACAAGTTTCAGGGGCTCCTAGGATTTATTTCTGTAGGAATTCGTAGGACAGATAATCTTTAGCCATCAGTTAGCAGTGTGACTGAATAATCTGGCCAGAATTATCTGTAAAATCTTACAGTTGAAAAACTGAATAAAAGGTAGCTTCCAATACAAGGAAGAAGTGCTTTAAAGAGACTACCTTTTCCCTGTGCTAATTTTCACATCAGCAAGAGGCTAAATCAGCATATACAAAAGTTGGTTTTCATATACCAGTAAAAATGTACTTTGTCATGTTGGATACTGAGTGCACTGCTGTTATAACATGGGATGGAAGGGTTTTGGGGTTGTGGTAGGAAAGGGAGGCATGGGGAAGAACAATAAAGGAAATAGTTCCCAATAATCCTCATTAATGTGTGGCCTAAATTTGAGGCAGCAAGACAAGAGGAAAACACAAAAGCTTCAAGTCATTTGAAGGTTTTCTAATAATATAATCTTTTCAGAGAGCTAGAGCTAAAAAATAGTGTTATATCCATCTAATAGGGTTTCAGTAGCTGATTATAGCGTGTACCTGACTACTGTATTTTCCTCTATGAATCCATAAATTGCAAAGACAACAGAAACATTGGGATGGATTCTCATAGCTGAGATAAATATTGGTAAGCGTGTCTGAGAAAAACTAAGTTGGGACTTGGAGATAAATTAATTCAGACTCTACATATGAACACCTTCTTAGACAGCTATAGACTGCATTTTCTTCCCACACCACCCAACAGAAGGTTCCTGAAGCCCACAGAGTGATAAGGAAGCTAAACTGAATTTAATTTTTACAGCACATCTGTATGATGTTTCCAGTAATGAAGAAATGAATGCTCGGTTTCAAAGTGAGATTCTTGCAAGAATCAAGAATAAGAACTGGTTTTCCTTTAGGTAAGAATGGTCCTGACTCTGATCCCTTTCCCAAACTGCAGACATGCTCACTTTGGTACCTTTGTCCAAGTGAGCAGAAGAAACAAACTCTGGAGAACGAAGGTAACTCCATGCCACCACTGTCATTTTTAATTTGTGCTTTCCTGTGATATGCTAATAGTTGCTAAATTTTGCAGAAATCGATGTTCCCAACAAAAGAAAGAATTTTGAAAAAAGAAACACAGTGGTGTGCTTAGCTGTTTAGCTCCAAGTCCTCTTTCTGACAGCTTTAATCATCCTTTGCATGAAGCTGGTGTCACCTGACCCTCTTCTGCTCTAAATCAGAGTAAGAACATTCAGGTCAATATGTACTGGTCTAAAAACGTCTGGAATGAGTTCATCAGGGTGGGCTGAACAAAACAGTGTTGACTGATCTAATGCACGCGATCAATACTTCTTTACTGCATGGCTATTTGTAGTCAAAAAGAGATGAAGGTTAATGCAGGCATTGCCTTTGAGGATCCCAAGGGTAGGGGCTTAATCTCCTGTTCCCTCAATGACACTGCTAACACTTAAAAGTAGTTACAGGGGGAGCACTGCTCTGACAATGTATGATTCATGTTTGTCATGCCGTTTCCTAGAATAATCTCAGTCTTGCAAGACTGAAAAATGCAACGCACATTTTTATGCCAGTAGATATTATAAATTGCTCATTTCCTAGGACTCATAATAAATTCGCACACGTTTATGAATACATTTGTTACTTGTCAGTAAAATATCCAGTGCTTTTGCCAGAAGTTCTGGGAATACCAGCAACCTAATCTACCAAAAAGGCATGCAATTTGTAACCTATTCTTTAAAAAATAAAATTATATTTCACATTACTCACCAACAGATCTATCTAAGTATCAGTCCTGGCAGGTTGGATAACATATTTTCAGACAGTATATTCCAAGACTAGAAGGATTCACCAAGAAATAAACTTGTGGGGTAATTCCACTTTTAATAATTCACTGTGTAGTAGTATGTTGCTATTGTCCCTCTGTGCTGCACACAGCATAGCGCTTTGTAATGTGCTATTTGTAATCTTACTCAGCAATCTATTTTCTCTTAAACTAAATACACTTCAAATCTCTTCCTCTGATATTATTCATAAGAGTTAAAAATACATAAGTTACAGCCCCTCGTTTACACAACCTTCCTTATGTATGCACAGAATACTAAATCTATAACCCAGCATCATATTTCTGTTGTGGTTTTTAAGCCACCTAAATTGTGCCCTTGCAGTACATTAGCAACTCCCAGACTGAATTACAGC
Source organism: Arenaria interpres (assembly GCA_013399435.1). Lineage (NCBI taxonomy): Eukaryota > Metazoa > Chordata > Aves > Charadriiformes > Scolopacidae > Arenaria > Arenaria interpres. The sequence continues at coordinate 5,285 of VXAK01009012.1, forward strand.
CTTCTGTACAATTAGAGGCATTACATTATGTGAGACCCGATGCCTAATTAGTAGCCCAGAAAGTGGTGCTCTGAAGCGCAGCCCTCCCCTGCACCTCTGATTACTGCTGCAATTAAGGGTTTACTTAATTCCTGAAAATGAAGAATCCCATTCTTCAAATGTTAGGACAATTCCTTCTCTGTTCGGTGTCATGAACCCTTATGTTCTTATGTTTAAGACCTCTATAAAGTTAATAAAACGGTTACCAAAGAACAGCGGTTGCAAAACCAGATACTGTTTCTATGAAGCCTGCTTCACTAAAAGTCAAATGTGGAAAAACGGTCATGGCATCTGTTTCTGACTTTTAAAAATATGTTGTAGGCATTATCCTTTTTCTTTTTAAGCTAACAGAAGCACATTGTCTCTCTGCTAGAACTCACTAAATCCAAATTCTGATTATTTCTTAAATCAAATGTAAGCAGCCATGCAGTAATAAAGGGTGGAAATCTCACATGTAATAGCTGATAGGAACAAGGCTCAGACTGTCAAGATTTAAACTGAATGAATGACTAGAAGTACTATTTCTGTTTGCCCTCAGGCAAAGCCATCAGTTCTCTGGATCTTTTAGGAATTTACTTTTGAATTATAAACCAAAGGTTTTCATTCGTATTAGCAGCACAAATTCTTGGATAAGACAGGAGTCATAATAATTGAAATGCCATAAGAAGATTGTGAATATATTTTCTGTTCCACTGTGATATAAACTGATTAAAAACCATGGCAAAAATAAGATCGTTTTACAGTTAGTAACTTTAGCTATAGTATACTGCTTCAGGTTTCACAGGAGATGAAAAAAGTAAGAAAAAAGATTAAACACTAGGGGGGAGAAAAAAAAAAAAGGAATAGTAAGAGAACAGGCTATTCTTCTCCAAACTTGCAAATCTCTGAGCATGAGTGTTGAGATTATGGTGTCCAGGCTTTTGTGGAAGAAAACAGCATCAGTCATGTGATACCTTGTATCATCTTTTGCAAGAGGAAAGGTACCAAGCTAGGAAAAGGGATGCAGCTCCTCTGCAGATGTGTAAGCTGGTGTCACTGGCTTTTTCTCAACAAAGAAAAGAAATAAACTGCTAAAAGACTCTGTAAATCTAAAGAATAACTTGAGGGGAGATGAGAAGAAAGGCGAGTGCTACTCTTTCAGTCTATGCTGAACGCACTTCAAAATGGATCTAAGTCAAGCCCACAGTTTAAAAACTCTGGTGAAGGTGAACAACATGAGAAAAATGTAAAATTTACTGATAACCTGAGAATGAATATCTGCCCTAGTCACTAGAGATAGATTTGGAAAGGGAGTTAGCAGTATTTTTAAAATAGTGAAGGGGTAGATTTTTTTTTAAAAAGGTAAGACAGTTTTGTTGTCCTGGTTGTTACTGGAGTTACCACACAGATTAGGAATAATATGAATGAATGAACAAATCAAGATGACAAGCGTATTGGATATATTTCAGTATTTTTCCTCTATCTGTGATTTGTCCCCAGAAGCAAAGGTTGCCCTGGGTGTTACTAAGGACCTGAGATCCCTCTCATTTTTCCCTCTCTAAACTTATCAGGTGCTAGACATTCATGCTCGGGATCATGCAAAAGGGCAAATTTATAGCCCTGAGTGCTTCTCCCAACCCCTCTGAGCACATGGATTTGTTCGTTAAATATTTCTGGGACCAAGCTGACTGTAGTTACACAGATAATTGAGAAACGCAGAGCTGCACATGTTGCCTTCCACCAGCAGATGTTTTTTTCTTATTTGACACAGGGCTTTTTCCTTTAAAAAAAATAAACAAAAATTCAGACCGAACTGAATCACTGCATCTGCTGCAGCTTTGTATTTGTGCCTTTTAACATATTTGATATAATTGACAATGCTACTTAAGTTCTTGACACAAGCAAAATTTACAGTTTGTTGTGAATTTTAAGTGAGACTTTCAGACTAAATGATCATTTTTTCTGTACAGTAATGACTGCTTCAAATGCAATCATTGAGAACATTCTTTGATGAAACGAATGTAAATAATATCCTACTGGACTTAAAATTATCTCCATTTAAACATGCCTAAAAATGCTTTATGGAAGCTAGATCTTTTGTCAGGAGAAGAGCTGTAGAGCAACACTCATCTTAGATTCATTTCATTGCACTGAAGTAAAATAGCTTATTTCATGAAGGAAGGTAATCAAAGGATTCAAAAAGATACATTGCCATAAAAAAAAAGCACTTTGATTCAAAAGAAATATCACATTATGTAATCGTAATATGATGCATTCATCAAAAGATTAAGTTCCATAAGCATAAATGATTTTTTTTTCATTCAGTCCGTAGAAAAATGTAGGAGGCATAATCACAATTTAATGCAAAGTATAAGAAAATAATTGATAAGGTTTATTTTCTGTTGTGTGGACTGTGTCTTTAGGATCTTGTAGGCCAGCAATAAAAATGGACACACAAATACATTAAGAAGAAGAAGAAATAAAGAAGCAAGTTGTTGGAAAGCGAGGACAATATTCAATCAAGAAAGATCCTTATACCTGCAGCTATTTTTATTATATGCCAGTGGGTTAAAGCATATTGCTAATACACTGCCAGTGGCACACTACAGCAGCAATTATGCAAAATACTGCAGTATTTAAATAGAATAGTAATGCTAGTTTGGCACAGAATTTGTTGAGTTTGTTACGCTTTCAATGAGGAATGATCTCAAGAAGACCTCCTACCCTGGAAGAAGCAATCACTTTGCCCATCACTGTGCCTTTCACACTTTCTCCTGAAATGAAGGGCACCCAGAAGTGCTCAGAATAACAGCTCAAAATAATGGAGGGCTCTGAGGACTGAGAGGCAAATATACCAAACTCTATAAACGATATCTTAAAATAAATCTGAGAAGCAGAGAGCAAGTAGAGAAAGACTGTAAGCAATTCTTTAAGCTTCTGCCGTAAAATAAAACTGCAAAACCAAAGGAAATGCAAGATGTGTAACATAATCCAATCCATTTTGTGATGGAGATTATAAAAGTAAAATGTACTGAGGAAACTAATAAAGTATTTTTTTCAAAGAAAACTTTGATATACCCTGTAAATAAAGGAGCATCTCTTTCCAATATATTGATATTAGACATTTTTAAAAAAATAATTTCCTCCAGAGGCCATGGGGATTACGAAATTGTAAAGTAAAGGCTGTTTAATATGGCTAATTAGTAACATGTTAAATCAAGCATGCTGAATACACATTTCAGTTGCATTACATTGAGAAGTGGCTGGGAAGGGTAAATGACTGTGGTACTTAATACCCCGCAGGGAGCACTGAACTGTAAGCCTGAAACTTCAGAGACCAGCTTGGAAAGAGCTTGGCCTCAAGGGACACCTTTTCCAGGGCCACCATGTGCTGTAGATTGGTAGTGCTGTGGGATCTTGGCCACCACTAGGTGGGCACCTGGCCAGCCGAGGCAACACAGCGAGAGATGGTTTCACTCAGTATTTCCTGGTCCTGTTAATCTGTCCACTAAATCCATCCTGCTAATTGTCTCAGCTGGATGGATACCAAGCTAGGTGACTTCATGCCTAGACAGCAATGGGAATACTGGGAGGAATGGGGCTTGGATAACTCTTCAGTGGGCCTTCAGTAACTCCTCACTGGGCCTTCAAGATTTGGCCCTGGGCCAAGACCAATTTTGCTTATTGTGGCCTTATGAGGAAGCTTGGAGTTTCGCAAGGGTGAAAATAACCCACATGGAGGGGGTTAGTCTTAGCTAAATTGGTCTTGGAAATGTTTACAGGTCAAGTACAATCTTAAATCTAGAGCAGAGAGTGACTGGACACGTTGACAACGCCAAGTAACTTGCCTTCCTAGTTTTCTTCCAAACTCTAGTCCCCTGCTTTCCCGTGTTACGCAAATATTAGTTCACTCCTGGGGGAAGCTGGTCTTTGCCAAACAAACTAGTTTTCTTGGAAAGCAGCTTGGATGCGATCTGGGACAGTTTGCTCCCAACTCCCTCCCAGTTGTACTGGTATCACTGCTCTAGTTCTGTCTCCCCATGCCCTGTGTGGTCTCCAGCAGGTCCCCCCAGCACCTCACGCAGTGGGATCTGCAGTAGCTGCCCTCATTTTCATGACAATAAAGATCTCACCATTCTGCTAGCCTGCAACACAGTCTTCTCATTATTTCAAGAGACTCAAAAATTGGTGCTCCCTCTGGTCACCTCAAATTCTCCATCTTTTTCACTGCTAGAGGGGTGCCAGAGAAGACTTTGAGCTGACCCCCATGCTGACAGCTGCACAGAGGGGATATGGTGAGTCCGTCCTGAAGGAAGACAAGCCACAGACACTCTGTGCACAACCACCCTGCTCTTCCTGGCCTGGGTCTCAGGCCCACTCCTGGAGCAATTGGGGATGGAGCCATTAGCAACCTCCAGAGTTAAGAACTAGAAGAGCCTCATCCAGTTTTAATAACCCCAGCAAAGACCTCCGAAACAGAGTAAAAGCTTTCAAACCGTGTATTTTAACACCTCATGTAACACGGTGGTGGACTGAAATGAACAATAAATAGTTAAAATATTATTTTATGATGTAGAGAAACAGAATGCCACTTCAGTAGAGTATTTGCAGTTGTTTCTACTTTGGTATGTTGGGACATAAACCCAGAGGGAAAAAAAAACCAACAGTAAATGGCCTTTCATATGCTGACAACGAACTGCTTCAGTGAAATACTGATAAAAACGCCACTAAATTAAAAAGACATAGTGTGATCCTTTATTTTACCACAACAATGGTCCCAAAGACTGCATCAACACATTGTGTCAGCACCTTTAATCTTCACCTTGTGTTTCAACGATATGAAGATTAGCCAGTAAAACTAACTTCTGCTTGAGGCTAGGCCCAAATAACAAAACGTAAAATTATTTTAAAGATGCAGATTTGTCAGGCATTTGGTTCTCTGCAGAAGTGCTGCGCTAAAAAAGGAAATTCACAACCATTTTGAACCTTCTGGGGTTTAGGTTCCCCCTCACATACTGAACAGCAATGCAAATCAGGAGGAGTGCCGCTGGAGCAAACAGCTATGGTAGGTATAAGACGATTCCTGAGCGCTACCCTAGGCGTATCTGTATTTGTTCAATGAGTATGCTTACAGTCAATAATGTGTTTAGCAGCTTTCTGAAGCAAAGCCTAAATCTTTCTCTTCTCCACCTATTTTTATGGCCTAATCCAAAACTGAAGTTATTTTATTACGGATTGAGTGGCCTTGCAATGATATTGACCCGCTTCCACAGCTCTCTAACTCCATCCCTGCATGCCTAGACAGCATCTCTACATACCTCTCAGGTCACCTGTTGCTACTTCAGTCTTTCTATGTCTCTTTTTTATGTTGGGGATTTTTCCTCTTCCCCCTCCCTCCAGGAGCTCCTTGCTCATCTGTGCAGGCCACCTGCTACCTTTGCTCGATTTCTTGTTCATCAGGATGAACCGTTCTTGAACTTGAAGGAGGTGATCCCTGGAAATCAGAGAGTTCTCCTGGCCCCCTCTTCTCTGTGGGACAATGTATCATGAGATTATTACAAGGAGCGCAAGTCTGCTTTCCAGTAGCCAAGGGCTGTGATCAATGGGTTCTTCAGCTGGTCAGAATTATGACATTTAAGAAAGAAGAAGAAGCAGTGGAGGTAAATTCTAGTCAAACGGCAAAACTTTTTGCTGGCTTCATTAGGTCCATCATGCCTTTTAAATTCTCTGTATTGCTTTTAATTGTGGCCTTCTTTTGACGAACTGTGCCAGCAACGGTAGCATCAAAAAGATGTGAAAAGAAGCAGCATAAGCGGAATAATAAACTAGAGAGCAAAGGGGAGTCTGGATATATGAGTAACTGCATGTATAAGTTTAAGAAGAAATTATGTACGCTTACGTGTACTGCATTTAGTTATTTCTATAGCTGAAAAAAAAAATATGTGTCTCACATTTAGGCTCATGCTAAATTTCACATAGGTGAGATTAAATTAGATTATTTCCACACAGATTATAAAACTATAAATGATTAAAAAAAAAGGAAAGTAGAACCTGTGCTGAGGCACGGCAAAGTATTCTCACATCATTCCAGGCAGAAGCGGATCTAATTACCTGGACTCATGAACAAATTACATGGATATAAAACATCATAGGCCATTGGTTGCTCTGTATTAATTAGTCATGGGCATGTCCGCTATAAATGTGAGGTTTCTCTTCAGAATTGCAGAGTACTTTGAACAAATTAGAAGCCTCAAGTACTTCACAATAAATAAAATAATGCAATCCTGTGCAACACTCCTACTTGCTCACTTTAAGTCTGTTCTTAAATGTGTCTCAAATATGAAAAAACACTTTAAAAATCTGTAGCAAAGGAGGCTGACAATAGCTGTTATCCTTAGTACTATGTTATACACTGTCACTGTTTTTCCAACCCATTGGATGTCTACCTTGAGACAGCTTCTTCTAGCCAAGTTTCTTGAACATGTTCATGAAAATACCATATGTGGAAAGTGTCAAAGCTTGTTTAAATGAACATATAGCACATCTACTGTTTCCTTTTTATCCACTAAATTGGCTATCCTGACAGAGAAGGAATTTATATTGTTTCAACATAATTACTCCTGATAATCCTATGATTTTTTTACCCTCTTATTATCCTCTAGGTGTTGATAAATTACTTAATTTGTTCTAATACATTTCTGGGAATGAAAGCTGGGCTGACCTGATAACTTTCTGGGTCCTCCTTGTCTCAAAAATAGGTCAAATGCCTGCCCACACCTACTGGTTTTCTACCTTATGTGACCTCCATAAATTTTTGAAAACAATCGCTAGTAGTCCACACGTAGATTCAGCTAGTCATTTCCACTGAATGCATTTATTCAAATGCTGGTTAGTAAATTCTTTTATTCCATACCCTCTGGCTAAAATTTATTCCCTTAAATAGCGTTCAACTGGCCCTTTGCTAAAGCAAAAGAAGCCTTTTCTGTATCATCTACTACCTGCTCTCCTTTCCTGCTAAGTAACAGCAGTACAAAAAAAGCAGAGGAAGTTACTCTAATGACAATCTTTTTGTTGCCTTTTATACTGTTATGTGCTTTAGCCTTTCTGGCATCCTGTTAGAGGACTGCTATTCTTTTCTACTCTCTTCCAGTCACAGGGTTTTGATTCCACATTTTGTAGTATTCCTTTTCATTTTTCAGGGTGTGAAAGGAACTTGATCCTGCCATATTATTCCTTTATTCTGCTGCTTCTGCTTCAGGACAATTTTCTGTTCTACCTTAAGCTCAGTCAATGCAAGATTTTCCGTGCTCCTTTTGTCCCTAAAATTTCTTTCCAAGAGATCCTACTTACCAGTTCTCTGAGCTTGTTGAAGGTCGTCCTTTCTGAAATCCATTATCCTATTTCTACTGCTCTCAGTCCTCCCTTTTCACAGTGAATATTTTGAGATAACTAAATTTTTAACCACTCCTTCTCTTAGTCAAAATCAAATCTAAAGTAACCACTTCCCTCTTAAGTTTCCCCACGTTGTGGGTCAAGCAGCTGAGCACTCTGGCCAGCAGCTGAGCACTCACACTGTCACTATCTCACCCCCTTACCATTGTCCCCAATTGGGATGGAGGAGAGAATACGGAGAGCAAAAGTGAAAAAAACCTCATGGATTGCCACATATGTGGTTTAATAAGAGAAGGAAAGAGGGGAAAAAAACCAAGATGCAAAGGCAATTACTTTCCATCTCCCACAAGCAGACTGCCAGAACTGGTGTGCTTTAGTAACAAATCCAAAACACTGCACCATATGGGATCCTATGAAGAAAGTTAACGCCATTCCAGACAGATCCAGTACCATGATTTGAAATAAGTAAATATTCTCAACATTGTCAAGAACTTTATGAGCCATTGATCTCCTCACGTATTAATATGCTAGCAGATACTGAGATAATGAAAGTTTTCCATTGCCATCAGATGAAGCCTTCAGTTAGTTGCTTGAAAAAGCTTCTCACAATCTTCTAGAGAGTTAGTCGTTAATAGATCCATGAAAGAACACAACCTAGGACGGTTTTTTTCTCTTTAAAGTTCACTCAGAACTTTCTACAGGTCTCTCTCTTAACCCTGTTTTGTGTGTAGAACAAGTATTTATAAGAAATCATTCAGAAGCTAAGAGGTGGAAGTGCATATAAATGCCAGAAACCACAGAATACCTTCAAAAATCTTTTGAAATACGGACATGGGGACACAGTAGACCATGACTACCAGTAATACTTAGAGTTTAGCTTGAGAGTAATGATAAAACAGTGGTTGTCTTCTCCAAAAGTAATATTCCTATCACTTCAGCTAAGGGCAGATAAATGATAAAACTTCACATTACTATTAAGTAGAACGCAAGCTCAGATCTAAAATGCTCCTGCCTGTTTCATTCTAAGATCCCACCCTTGAATTTCCAGGTGAAGCTTTCAAATGAGACCAGGCTTGGAAAAGTCGTGCTGAAGCGTCTCTGATTCTGGGACTGAGCTGTTACTGCACTTCAGCCACAGTTGAAATCAGTCCTAACTCCTTTTATGGATCTGGAGCACAAATTCTGTATTACATTTATGAGAACTAAGATTTATTGAGCAGAAATGCATCTGTGCGTATCTATCTGTCAATCCCCTTAACAATCTGGAATGCTTCATTAAGATTAATTTATTTGGAAAAAAAAAAACAAACAAAAAGAAGGTAGGGGTTGCTACAGGTTTGTATAAGCTGTATGAAAAAATTAACCTGGGAAACATGAGAAAGGTACTATCAATGCCCTCCTGAACACCTGAGGAAGAAGTCCAGTCTTGTTAGAAGTTAGTTCTCACCCTTGACATACAAATCAATGAGAAACCAGTTCTGTTGCTCTGAAACTATTAGTTCTTTCACAGAACCCTGCAAGTAAAATAGTCATAAGAAGGAGGCCATAGGCAAGCAATAAAGCATAAGGATTAAAAATTGAACTAGTGCTCAACTTTAAAAAAAAAAAATTGGCTGTAGTACGAGAATTGAAGACATTAATAAACACTTGACAAATCACCACGCCAGTCCTACTGTTAGTAGATTTAGTAAATGACAGATTTAGTATTTTATTGTATACTTCACTATAATTTTGTTAAACATTACACTTTTTTTTATGGGCCTAAAGTCTACTTCTCTTCTCCTCACTTCCATTTTCACTTCAGAAAAACAAAAAAGGAGGTGTGGAGGGAAAACTAAATTACCAGTGCATAAACAAATAAACATTATCTTTTTAATGCTACACATATTTAAATTAAAAGCTTGAATTCCAGAATGAGCACTTAGTGGGGTTTTACAGAATCTAATTCTCACCAAGCACAACCCCAGTGGCTTTAGCAACCCTGGAAAAAACCTATGCAAGGTGATTGCATTCTGCTACTTCATCCTAAAGTGTCACTGTCAAACATTTTTTCAAAGAGCGTTTTAATATAGCAAGACTCTATATGCAATACATCTTACAGTTTAAAGCTTCACTCCTTTCCTTTGCATTGTTTTTGGATTGGCAAATAACATCCACGATGCGAATACTGAGAAGGCAGACACCAGCTTTTTGGCATCAGTAAAACATGAGGTATTTTCACTAAGAAATACAATTCTGGTGTCCGATTGATTCAGTTTTATTTATTCTTCTGAATGCCTGTATATTTAAATATCCTAAGTGTTTTATTTTATTTACAGCAAACGAAAACTCTGGTGTTTTTTTCCCAACCAAAAGAGGGGTATTATGTGCATATTGTGACCATTGCTTCTAAGTATTAGTCAGGAATTTTGTTTGCTGGGCTTACTCCTAGTTGGCATAAGCTATTTTTTTAAGGCAGGCATCATATGGTCAGTCTTTATCTCTGGAAGTGAGTTACCAGATACATGTAGTGTCAGACACTACAATACTGGCTCTTTTCCTTACATTCAAAACCTTTCAGCGTGATTATATTTCGTGCAAACATCGAAGAGTGAATGGGAAAAAAATCCTCTGTCTCGTTCACAGCCTACACAACGACAGTGGTAGATACATTTCAGATTATCATCATTTTTCAAATAAAAATTAAATTGCAGTAAGTTGAGATGAAATCTCGCTTACCTGTAAAGTGCTGAAAGCGGCCGCTTGTTGCCAGGTTTTGGTCTGTATGGTTTTGGTTCTCCTGCCATGTTGATATCTGAAAGCAAATAGTTGATATTGGTAAGCTAAACATCTGGAAGTTAGCGTGAGTTTACAAAGGCACTTTCAAGTCACTGAAAATGAGTAATGGACAGTGAAAATGGACAGCATACCTAAAATATCTACCTACTTTTTACCACTTCTGAATTGATGATATAAAACTTTCCTAAAAATTCTTACCGTAATGCATGAAGATTTTAGGCAAAAAATCAGTTATTGGTAACTGACATCTTTTAAACATGAGTTTCCACTCGTGAAGCTGAAGCCAACAATGTATTTCTGTTACAGGAGGAGTCTTGAATGGTAACTTAGATGTAGAGACAAACTATGATTGCAAGTCAAAATCTGTTGTGGAGGGCTATAATGGTTCTGAAGAGTTCCCATTTAGGATCTAGAGAAATGCACACTGATTTGTAATTTCCACTTCAGTATCCACTCAAAAAGAGAGTTTTCAAAATGAGAGTATCTATTTCCTACCTCAAATACATCTTTTTTTTTTGTTGTTTCCGAGTATAAAAATGCACTGGCTTTAAAATCTGGTTTTGCACATACTGTGTCTTATGAATGTACTTATAATTCTCAACTACACCAGAAATCCTGTGCACGCTTTTAAAAAGCTCTCTTACACTATGCCTCTGTATTTATCCTTGAAATTTAAAAATATGTGAAGCTTATATAGACATTAGTCATGCTGGTTCTCAAATTACTCTCTCCTTTTGAATCATACTCAAAGACATACCAGGAAATATATGTCCACCATTTTGATTGCTTGTAATAGTTACACACGGAAAAAGAAGCACAGATCCTTCTATGGAGAATACCTTACTTGACCTTAGGAAGCTGTCTGCATAAACACAAACCTACATTAGAAGACCCCCTCTGCTCCAACAGGATGTTGCAAAATTGATATTAGAACCAATCATGTGGATAAAGTAAAACTTCTGATTAGGAAGCAAATTCCCTGCCATCTGAGTGACGTTACCTCTCCTCAGTTTCTCTCAGCTGTCGCTCAGGAGAGCTAACCCTCTCCTTGGTTTCACTAATATACAAAAGAGTAACATTCAACAAATCACCAGTTATTTTAGTGCAAAATTGCTGTGACAGAACAACATGACCCATCTACTGCGGAATCACCAAGGTCAAGACTTTCAAGGAAACACATGCTCTCAGTAAAGCCCGTTTAACTTGAAATTGAGTGTTCTGGAAGGAAAAGAGAAGTAGACGGCTGAGGTGTAGAATAAGGAAGCATCCCTGCCCAGCACAGTGATTTTTATTTAAGAATATGCCCAGACAATTTTATTTAAGCTAGTCTTGACCTCAAAAGTTGCAGTAAAAGCCTGAGATACCAGTAAAAGACTAGATATTTTTCTTTCACACAAAGTGGAAAAAATAATCCATCCGGCTTTTATTTAACAATCAGATACATTGAAAATGTGTGTCCCTCAGATCTTTTGACAGACAAAATTTTTCCATTGGAAATTTTATGCTTCAAATATTTCAAAGAATTCTAAACCTTTTTTTGCCATTTAAGTTTGTTATTTTGAGCTAAAACAACATTTATTTAAAATCATAAAGGGTCCTGTAATGAAAACTTTTTGTGTCAAATATTTACTATAAAATATACTTTTTGGTATTTTTTTCTCCATATAAAACATTTTGAAATTAAATCTGATTGTAATTAATTTTGTAGGAGCTGTATTACTCTTAAATCATAGTTGTCTATAAAATATTAAATTCCTTGTTTTACTTACTCTGAAGCTGGGTGAATATTTGAAACATTTTTCATACCTCCTTGAAATGCTTTCCTGCCCTTAATTTCAAGCAAGTGCTTTATTAAACATAGGAACTTCTTTCCCTGATCATTAAAAATTCAGCTATGATTCCCTTATTTAAAGAAATACAAATTCTACTAATATTGACCCAACAAAGTAAACATCAAGCATTTCTGAAAGTCACTGAGGAATTTTCGTAGCTGAGGAATTTCCATTGGCTCCTGGAAATAACAGAATCAGAACCAAATTTTTATTCTGTGACCTTTATGATAATTAGACCTTTCCACACTATTTTAATATGCCAGCTTTAAGGTCATTGACTGTTTTGACTTTCACCATCTCCTACTAGAACTAGGTCAGATTTAGGAAAAAAAAATGTAGAATTATAATCTGTTCTTTGAAAACACCTGAGGCTGTGGGATTCTTCTTCACATATTTTTCATATCTCATCTGCTTCCCTTTCAGAGCTACAGCCCAGGTCACTATTCTTAGGCATATGAACATCAAAGGACATTAAAAACTTTTTCCTTCTGGGACAGATCAAGACTATCTTGATGATAATTCCCGTAGACTTATATTAGCAGCTCTACAACAGCCACTTGTAACAAAGATGAGTAGTGTAGAAGACTAAGGGTTGTTTGTTATGTGTTCCCTTTATTTTAATCAAATACTGTCAGAAAGGTGACGCTGTAAGAAAACACAGTTGTAAAGCTGTTCAGAATCAGTTAAGAGTTAAAGCTCTAAATGTACTAGCTGAAAACAGCGAACTAAGTTACACAGACAGTAATAGCCAGAATTTCTCTTTAACACGGGAAATAGTTCATAGAAAAGCTGTGCGCGTGGGGCTTTTTTTGCTAATATGAAAGTGATTGAATAGCTCTGTGACTCCCTAAGCACCTTGTCGTAAGTTAAGAATGGATGTAGGAAACGGCTTGAAAAGTTAGAGCAGATTTTCACCCCATTATTTTTCAGCACTATCTACTCCAACCTCAATTTTCTAACTAAGATTAGAAGTGAACTTGTCAACATTTCACAGGATAGATTATTTCTAGCCCAACTGGAAATCTTGTGAGATAACTTGTTCTCTTGCTACATCCATCATTAGTTTCACAGCAGACATTTACATCTACTAGGTCATAAACTGTGTGTCAAATAAATTTGTTGGGTGCAGCACAGAGATTTACAGAATCACAGAATCT
>VXAK01009017.1:0-61906 GCA_013399435.1 Arenaria interpres
ATTAAACTACATATACAAGTAATCAGTAATAGGAACATACAGGATAAGAATAGAAAAATAAGTTTATATATAATTATATTACTTAAGCCTCAATTTTGTGGTGTTTTATTTTTGTTTTTATAAGCATTGAAAAAGATTCTCTAGAATTAAATAAATATATAACAAACAGGTATGGCAAAACTGAGCTGGATGTAACAGTTTTTCTAAGCGTTACTTAAACCAAAGCCCAGCCTGTGTTATTCTTACAGTGAACACTTTGCAAAATTTTACTGTAATGTATTCTGAGTTCTAAGAGCATCTCAAAATGAATTGTAACCATTGATTTAAGTAAGCACTTAAGGTGCTAAATGTGTTTATTTTTGCATGGAATTCCTTAAAATCAAACAGTTGTACCAACTGAATTATACTAATTTCTAGTGATTCTTTGCAAAATATTTCTTTTTTTTTTTTTTTTAATTCATAATGAAATACATGCATTTTAACCGTATCATCTGCAAAACAGTACTTACGGTTGCTTGGGGTTGTTTCTTTCAGTTCAATATGGAAACTTGAATTGTTTATTTTAGGGAATACATGGAAGTGAATTCTTTCAAGAGCTGTGACAGTAATAATCATAGGACACTATTCTCCTGTTCACAGGGACTTCAATTTACAAATTCAAGCCATCAAAAAAATTTTGAGATAAAGGAGTAATGAGAAAGGAATGAGACATGTAATAGGTTGATACTTCTTTTTCCTACTTAGCCTTGGATTACAGGAAAAAGTTGCAAAATGCATGGTTCCCTGAAATACTTCCAATATTTTTTTCCTTCAACATTTTGGAATTTGAAGAATAGGTCTAAAAATCTCATCAGTTAACACTGTTCATTCCCCAAGTTAGGAATGCAGATGAATCTTTGCATTGGCTTATATCTTACGTTTTTTGATTCCTTAAGTTTATGTTTAAGTGAAAACCAGACATTGAATACTTTGGATATAAGCTTTTATTAGTTCTATAGAAGCTTTTCCAACTAATTCAAGAAATCAGCTAACTGTGGTGATTTCGTACATAGTGTATTAAAACCATTTGATTTTATTTATTTAGTCCTCAGAGCAGTGTTTTTCATTGCAGATTAATGAGAATGAGTGGAAATTTCTGTTAACTGGAGGCATAGGTTTGGACAATCCCTTTTCTAATCCATGTACCTGGCTTCCTTCAAAATCATGGGATGAAATTTGTCGACTAGAAGATCTGCCATGCTTCACAAACATTCGGAAGGATTTTACACAACTGAAGGATGGATGGAAATTGGTATATGATAGCTTGGTATGTTAACGTTCCTGATTGCTTGCATTCATGAGCTAATTAACACATTGAAAATATTTATTCAGGGAAAAGAAAGTGCTGTCATTTTACATGGTATGTTCTTACGTATATGAATGTAAATATTTAAGCAAATGGTGCATAGTAGCAGATTATTGCTAATTTGTCAGGTGGTTTCTGAGTATCAAGTCATGATTTGAGTTGAATTTGGATGGGAAAAAGGCAACAAAACCTGGAGTGGTAAGGTGGTAGTGAAATTTGCTAAATGTAAGGCAACCACTGTCCCTTGTCAGTCTATACGTTTGTTTATCAGGCTTTGAGGATGCCTTTTCCTGCTATTATGTAGCATGTTACTTTCCTGGATAAGAGTAAAAAAACAGTTACTGCCATGTAGAGAAACTAGAATGGGATTCATGACACCTTTGATTCCCAGTTCTGACAGTGGCCTGGTATATGCATGAATGACTTACTTGTCTTTAACTTCATCAACTGTTTCCTTAAAATCTAAGCTCGTTAGATTAATTTTACTCCACGTTCGGGTACTTTCTTCATCTCTAATCTTACTATTAACTGCTTTTTTTTATTTTATCATACTCACCCCTTCTGCTTCTTAATATGCTAAGTGCTTATCATACACATACCTCCTGAACAAATGATTAAAAACATTATCCTTCTTTTCTACTTGCACCATATCTGACCATAACCACTTCCATATTCAGGTAATACTGTCCATTTGTGTTGGTCCGTTGAACAACTTTCCTCACTGTTAGCTTAAACTATGAAAAATTATCACCAATATTCAGTCAAATGATTCGGGACTTCTTATACCTATTTCAAAAAGATTGTGTGTTTTATTCATTGTAAATGTGAAGGATTTAGAAATCCTTTCTATTTAAAAAATGGGCCTAAAGTATGCAAAGAGAAAAAATAATGGATTTTTTGGTTGGAAATGTTCATAAAAGTACGATGAGAGACATTTAAGAAACTGAGCAGCTGCAGCTCCTTCAGATGTCCAGATTGCAAGAAACAGGCAAATAGCAGAGATAAAGCTTTCCTTGGGCATTTACAAAAGATACAGCAAGTTGAAGGCTTTAGTTCTTCTTTGGGAAACAGTTGCTTGGAAAATGAACAGAGAAATGATGGAATTTGAAAAAGAGATTGAAGGAGGGGAGACTAATGTGTAATGCACTTTGGGATTATAGTTTTTTTAAGCAATGCCTAATATAAATGAAAAGTGCTGACTTTCAGAAGTAAAGATTCAAGATGTCTGTGATAGCTACATGTGTATTCACACAGCCAAACTGAAATAAATAGCAATGCCTTCATTTCAGTGGCATTCAATAAAATGAGATCTATAGAATCAGGTCATCAGTTAACTGATAAAGAATCTAAAAAACAGTTACACTGAAGCCAGGAGCATTCAGTTACTGAACCTTGAGTGCTAGATCAAAAGAAATGGCATTATTTATCACTGTCCTGATATAGAAGAGTTGCTATGCCTTTTACTTGTTATGTGAAAACATTTTCATTATCCATCTAGCTTTAATACTAGCACTTTCCTGTGAGTGCACTGGAATTTTCAAAAATGCTAGTTAATGGGTCTTGGGGAAGATTCCTTTTTGATAGCTGTATTTTTATCACCAGTATAGTTTATCCCCAGTAATATGCAGCCAGCTATTTTTCCTGTCTTGTTGGTGATACACAAATTGAAATCAAGTGGAGTTTCATGTATGTATGAAGTGTGTTAAACAGAGAGGGCACAAAATCAGTGTTGCTTGAGCCACTTTGTAAGCAGCAACGATATACTGAAGATGAACGTTTTTAAAAGGAGCTTGATATACTTTTCTCCTCCTAGTCTTGTAGATTAGGTTGTTCCAAAAGTAGGGGACCTGACTTCAACTCCTCAATTCAGTGATTCCATGCATTTTGTTCGAAATTTGTATTGCATATCTTGGAGTAGGGACTGAAACTCAGTTCTCCTGTAGCTGGCTGCCTTAACCTCAAAACTACTGATGCATCTCGTCTCATGGAGAAGTGAAGAGTTTTCAGCACTGTGGCACAACTCAATGGAGTCTTCAGTGCAACCTTCACTCCTCCGTGTTTCCTAATACACTCAGTTTTCTACAGTTCTTGCAACTTTTTAGATAAGCTCTTAAACAGCTGTTATAGATGTCATTCTGAGGTACCTATATCCCCCCATATATTAATATAAAAATAATGCAGCATTCTGGATTATGATCTGAAACTAAGTGCCCAGAAGTTGGGAAAGGTAGGAGCCATGTTGCAGATTCTTAGCAGAACATGAGTACCATCATGATTTGATTTGTTAAATCAAAGTTGCTCAGAATGCAGTTTGTGCAGGTCTGTCTGCATACCTCCGTGCCCAGCCCTCTACAGGCAAGTCTAAGAGGCTCACTGTCAGAGCTGTCATACCGGTTTCCAGATAGAGATACAGAGCTGGCACTGTACTTCAGTCTAATAAGAAGTTAACATGCCACACAACTACTGCTGTTCCCAGTCTGGTGACTGCGACAACGTAACAGCTGGGTTATTCAGAGGCTATTTACAAACTGAGTTCTCTGGTGCATTGTTTGACTTAACTTTCCAATTCTTGCTCTTTTTATTCAGGTGCAATCTTACTGATAGTTATCATGTAATGCTGTAATGTGATTGTCATTGATTATATGGTTATTGTTGTTATATTGAAGAATATTCCATTCTAACAGAAAGATGGAGGTAAAGTGTATTTTCAGGTTTCCTCCAGCTCATTCCTTCTCCACTTTCTAGAGAAGAACTTTGGGTTATTATCTTTCAAACACATAAATATTACTATAACTTTTCTGCTATAAGAGAAGCTTCTTAGGTAAATATATATTTAAAAGAGCTTTTTAAAAAAGGTTTAACCATGTCTACCCCATTTTTGTAGATTAAGAAAAAATACATCATGGCTTGATGTGTCATGTTAAATGATTATTTACTCTCACTATATCTAATTCACAAATGCCTTAACATTGAAAATATGTCTATTTTTAGGATCCCCAGCATGAGGATTTTCCTGCAGAGTGGCAAGACAAGCTGGGGGAGTTCCAAAGGATGCTTATCATTCGCTGCCTGAGACCTGACAAAGTATGTATGAAACTTTCACCTTATTCAAAAAGGTTTATCCATCTTAGAAAACAAAAAAAATGACACTTCAAAAAACCAGCAAGTTTGAAATTGTAATAGAACTTTTTGAAACAGAAGGGTAGGCCGTTAACTTTTGTTAAGTTTCGGTTTACACACCAAAATCCCCAGAGCTCTTATTCCCTGAGACTGTCTTACAAGCCTTCTGACTTTCCTTTTTCAGTTCACCTGCTATTTTTGCTGATGTAACTTTTTTGATGGATGTCACTATCTGTGGTAAATTTGGTCCGATCTAGGAAGATAATTTAATGGTTAAGCAAGAGTGTAGATAATGTAGGTGCTTAAAGTTAGCAATTATTGCAGACACACACACCCATTTTGTTCTATGGAAAGTATTTTGAAGCAGAACTGTTCTGAGTCTGTGTAGCTGCAAGGCTTGAGTATGGCACAGATCACAATAGAGGATCACAGTTGTGAATCTTTATTCCAAAAAAATCAACCTACTAAAAACCAGAACATAAGTATTTACTTAGACATTTTTCATATATTCACAGGTTAGTGGGACTACTATTAGTCTACACCTAGCCATAATGACCAAGCACACTGTGAACTATAGGAGTTTGTTTAAAAAGTTATGACCTCTGTTGCAGAGAGCCTATGAAAGGAATTCCAACACTTACACAGTCATTTAGCTTTATACTAGTACTCAGATAAAAATGTTTGTACTGTATAAAGAAGAGAAACTTTTAGAGTCAGACTTTACACCTCACTTCTCCTGGATTTTTTTTTTTTCCTGGATTTTTTTGGCAGTATGAGCTTTCAGAATGTTGGGCAGACGATCAGCATGGAGAGGCACTGGTGGTGGTGGTGTATACTGATGCTTGGAGACAAAGTTATCCACAAGACGCTGCCTGGTTGCGGTGACTTCTTCCTCGAAAGAGTTTATTATGCTTCTGCCAGTTTTACACTTAAAGTAAAGCAAAAGATAGAGACTTTCAATTGAGGAATTTAACTGTCTAGTTCAACTACATTCAAATTTAGATCCTCAAACCCCCCCTCATCTGCCACTAATTCTAGCTAAGAAGTCTACTTTTGGCTATGGTCACAGCAATACTGCTGTCTGAATGGTGCAGAGCACTTTGGCAGATATTACATATGCATACCCCCATTTAATTCAGAAACTCCTTCACCAGCCTGGCCAAGTAGGGCTCAGTTCAGTTACCACTTTTGGTTTTGTCTAGTACACTTTTTCTTTTAAAGTAAATTGTGAGCCTACTGTTTAGATGCATTTTACATCACATCAGGGAAGGAGACTTCAGTTTGATTTTTCTTATGTGCGAAGAGGCACGATCTCACTTAAGATGCATTAGGATACCGAGGCTTCAAGATGGCGGCATGCCATCTGGTTCAGCCCTAGTGCGTAACCCTCCAAGCTATTGGTGACAATATTCTTGGGGGCAAAGTGTTCCCACTTGAAGCTACTGCTTCCAGTTTTCAATTTGCTGTACTTAGAAGTAAAGTAATATTATGGCCAAGACCCTGTTTGTACTTTGGAACACTGCTCTAAATCATTCACTGTTCAGGCTAGATAACAGTGTCATCTTCTTGCTCTTAGTCTGCCTTTTAAGATATCAGACTGCTCTCACTGCAGCATGTGGTCCTGTTTTTATGTATTTGAGTCTGTTGTATAGGGAACTTAAATACTTAACTTTGACAGTCTCCAGGTATATTTTCAATACAGAATATTATCAGCAAGGCAAAGATCTTATTTGTGCCAACCCGTGAGGAACTAAGATGCAGAACCTCTACTGTGCCTCAGAGAACTTGGTTCACTTATTTCTTACCTATCCATAGCATCAGGGTAATACAGCTGATCTTGACCGTTTAGTTGAAGCAGCTCAGTTTTGTGTGCTTTTGTGTATGTCAGTGCTATGGCATGCGTGAAGTCCCAGAGTGGGGAGAAGTAAAACTAGGAAACTGTAAAACATCTGAAATGGGCTTTCAAGTTTGAAAGCTTAGTTAGACTGTAAAACTAGACATGTAAAGAAACCATCTGGTCAAATTTTGTCTTTACACATGTGTTGTTCATCCCTCTTAAGACAGAGCTGCTCATTGTAGAGCTTCCTAGATTGTCTGATTATTGCACCCAAGATACTTTCTCTGCTGTAGCAGGTTGTTGGAAAAATATTGCTACAGAAACAGGTTTTCTTTCAAAAGCTAGACAATAGACTACACTGAGAAGTGTTTAGGTGCAGATTTCTTAGCCAATAACGCACAGAAATCATTACTTCAGAATAAGTCATATTCTAGCCTTACACAGTCTTGTTGATTCTTGGAAATCTTAGAGATGGAAGTTCTTATTTACATTCTAGCTTTGATTCTTGTATTAAGATTAATTGGTTAACACTTACAAGGAAGGTTTTCAGCCGTGCCATCTCCAGCATGTAGTACTCCTCCATTGTCAGGTCATCAAAGTGCTTAGTAAGGGATAAAAAGTCACAGCTGTGACGTTTGGTGTGTTCCTCCCTGTAAAGTAAACCCAGAGCAAGAACAGATATTAAACCCATAAAAGTTACATTTCAAGAGATGACAAAATCTGAACAGGCAGGTCTCTTTGGTACTTATGCTGTCTATCGCTAGAAAAAGTATCATACAGAAAACATGTGAAAGATTTCAATTGTGAGACAAGAAGATATAAGGGAAGATCTAGACTGATTTTACCATGTTTTCTGCTTTGTTGAATGAGAAGCACTTTATTTGGAGGCAAAGAGAAATCACTATGAATAATTGCATGGGATATAATTAACAAATGATGAACTATTTTAAGGTTACTGGGTAAGATAAACTTTCAGTAGGCTTCAGTTTTGTGAACTGTTACAGAGAAATTAGTAATTTAATGAGTAAAAGGATGTTGTCAAAGAAGTTTATAGGAATACTTCAAGAACATTGTTGCATTTGTGCTTACCATGGGTCATCATTTGGTTGCCAGCCTTCCAGTTCAATCAAGCAAAAGAAACATTTTGCCACATCTGGTTCATCTGCAGTGGGACAGTGGATAAAGCCCGCCTTTGCCATCTGCAGGTGACAGTTTAGAAGTTTAGAGTGTCATCCAACACAATGCTCATGTTCACATCAGCAAGCTGCTTCTGAGAGCTTGCAAGTAACGCCTTTCCCCACAATGTCTATCAGCACAGATCATGCTGAACAACAAAAGTGTGAGGACTGCAAGCATGTAAAAAGAAGCAACTAGTAAAGGAACAGGCTACAAGTGGTGAATGGATTTCTGCATAGCTGTGGTATCTGCAGACCACTAGAGTAGCTACACAGTAACCACAGATAACATCTAGTAGATGCCATGCGACACAGGCATTTTAGTAGTGCGTGAGATCTGCCATAGCCAGGACTTCAAAGAATAATTTCAAAGAAAAAAACCAAAGCATAAGACCATGGACATAGAAAACCTTTAAGTAAAAATCATGTGGGTAAAACACTACATCTTAAACTTCTGTGTTTTCCTGTCATTTTAGACCCACATCTGGTCAGAACACTAAAAATTGTGTTTGTTTCAGTTGTCAAACTGCACACCTTCTCAGATAGCTCTTGCAGTATGACTCATGTGAGCTCCAGCCTGGACGTTTCACGTGTGTGCAAAAGTAGAAGTCATGGATTTTTTAATGCTGAAGTCAAAGCCTGCAGGGACATTAAGTTTTCTAAAATTTAAATAATTTCAATTTTTTTAATTTTAAGTAGTGATCATTCTGTTACTTTATCCTTCCTGCTAGATACGTACATATTTCTTCTAACACAGGCTTTTTATAAATGAAAATTTGCAATCAGAAAGAGTATATAGTACAAGAAATTAAGTTTTAAGTGACAAGAACAAAGAAAATGAAAACAAGAAAAGCAACTATTTTCAATTCTGTAGGTAGACTAGTGAACTGAACATCCAGAAGCTAATCATCCTACTACAGTATTTCTGAGCAGGGAACAGAGGAAAGTTGGAGTATTCAACTTTTTCTTCAAGGTTAGAGGAAGTTCACAGCTCTTCTGGAGCGCGAATATATTTAACAATTATTTCACATTCAAGCACAGTATATAAAAACGAAGTCATAGTCAAAGTATCAATTTTTAGACTTACATTCTCTGGAGTGCACTTGCAGTTCTCTATAAAAGGCCACTTCTTGAAGGTTTTTAAACGATTCTCATATTCATACATATCCTTAAAATCACTCAAGAGCTTGGAAGCCAAACCTAACTCTTTCAAGAGCATCTCCATTTACAAAGCCTGCAATTAGAAGAGCCTAGAGCCTCCCTCCTGCTCTCAAATTTAAGGCATTATACTAACTAATTGGTGACACAGTGCACCTGTAAAGCAGGGTAAGTTTTAAAGTAAAAAGACAGGTGAGTTTATGAGCAGGACAATCAAGAGAAAGGAGGCCATTGGAACTTTTTTCCCCTGTGTCACAGTCTGTGTACTCAGTCACACTATATATTGAAAGCACCTATGCTAATGCAGTATGAAAATTACAAATTTTATAATTGAAATGTCAAAAATGCAAGTTAAAAGCTCTAGTTATGAATACAGCAATTTTACATATAAAATTTAAAAAATATTATACTGATTGTGACTAAAGCGATTGAGTTAACATTGCTATTTGAAACCTTTAGCACTTCTTGAATTTCATGTTCAGAGATTACATGTTAGTGTCACATTTGCAAATAACTGTTGTATTTCTTTAAAGGGGAGATGGTTATTGTAAAATATTCTAGAGTGTGTCCAGAAATAGAATGAACGGTGATATTTAAAAGAATTATATCTGTAAGGATCAAAGCATTGGTAAACTGTCTCTCATTTTGGAACAGAAGCCAGTTAACTTCAGTGGGAAGTTTAAACACTAGTGCGTACAAGACTGCTGTACACAGCAATTTTCTAAGCCGAGATCTTAACACCTTTGAAAGGTGTTGCATTATGACACTTGAAAATTTAAATCCTCTCCATAATCCAGATGGAGTAAGTGCAGAAAAAAATCCACCTTCCAATCCCAGTACATTAGCCTGTCCAGATATGGTGACAGAAATGAGATTACGGATCATTTGTATAGGACTTCCACTTTCAACCCTCTTAGAGCATCTTTGAGCTTAAGGGCTATTTTTTGCCTGGATTTACACATGCCAAATCCTCTGGAAATGTATCTAATTTTATTTGCGGGGATACTGTCCTTGAAATATTTATTAAAATGTTTAGAGTAATATATATTAATGCTTACACAAAAATAGGACGCTTTAATTCTTTCTTTTTTTTTTTTTTTTCAGATAATACCAATGGTGCAGGATTTTATCATTCATAACCTGGGACGTCCATTTATTGAGCCACCTCCGTTTGATTTGTCAAAAGCGTTTTCTGATAGTCACTCTTGTACACCACTGATATTTATACTTTCTCCTGGTGCTGACCCCATGGCAGCCCTTGTTAAGTTTGCTGATGATCAGGTATTGTAATACTCTAGGCTTTTTAAATATGGTTGATGCTTGTGTGTGTGTGCGTGTGCGCGCACGTATATTTGCATGAAGCAAGGAATATTATTTAAGTAGAAGTTGAAATGCCAAAGTAAGCTCAAACTCCTGTTTTAACTGCTCAAAAACATGGTTCTCTTTAACACAAAGCACTAATTAATGCAAGTGGATTGTTTTTAGGAATGAATAATTTGTCTATTGTTTATAAGAAATTGCATTTTAAATATTTTTTGCATATTTTATAATGTTGTGATGTCATGATCTATTTAATTAGTTTGTGCAATCTCGAATGGAAAAACAGAACAAAACCATAGTGGGTTAAATGTTAATTGTCAGGAATCTTACCTGGAAAATGGCCATTTTTTTCTAATAAGCATTATAGGAAATCTATTAGTTAATTAAAAAGCACTGTGGTAATACAGGACCTTATGATCTTGGGTGGCATTTACTCCTCAGAATTCAAATGAGGATTTTTGTTGGTTTTGACTGGCATTATTATGGCATTTAAAACAAAAAAGTCCCAACAGCCTAAATCAGTTCTTATGTAGAAGGGTGCTGTTATAATACTAGAAAGTTGCCGGTTTCTGTTGTTTTTCTTGCATTTCCTGACTATTATTCTGTCAGAATTCTGTGCTGTTGAGAATGACAGACATACTTCAAGTCTCCAATCACCAAGCTGTAAATGTATCCTGCATTTTATAATAGGTTGTCTACAACCTAAAGAGCATAGTGTTTTCAGGAGTATTTTGAAACTGTCAGAATTTTACAGTTCTGGATTGAATGGATGAGTAGTCGAAGCTTTTCACTGGAAAACAGATAAGAGGTTTTTGTCAACTGGAGTGACATGAAAAAAGATTTAAACTGTACTTTTAAGATATACTGTACATTATTTCAAGAATACATATAGGTGTGAGCTTTCATAATGGAAGCTTTATGTATTTATGCGGTATTATTCTTACCTATAATATGTTTTCTATATGCAGGGATACGGTGATACAAAGCTTAGTTCACTGTCACTTGGTCAAGGCCAAGGCCCGATAGCTGTGAAAATGATAGAGAAGGCAGTAAAGGAAGGAACATGGGTAGTTCTGCAAAATTGCCATCTAGCAAGTTCGTGGATGCCAATACTGGAAAGAATCTGTGAGGTAAAAAGAAATATTATCTTCTTCTTACAAATAGTTTTGAAGGCATGTCTGATCCATACAGGCGACTGAAAAGCCAGCTTAGCACACTTCATGATGATTCCCATTATATATGGGTAACCATCACATTCTGTCTTTTTCCTTCTGGCTACTGGAGTAAAGGTGCTCACAAACACTGTGGGGCTGGCCCATTCCTTGAATGGTAAGTCCCAGCCACTACAACAGCCTCCTCAGGCCAGTAAATTCCATCATGCATCTATCGCTGCAGAAAAACTGTCTACTAAGGAATTTTACTCTTGAACTGCTTTAAGTTTCCAAAGAGGTACAAGTGCACACTTCTTTCTACCCTGCCCCACCCTTAATAAACTTAACACATTTCTGATTATACATATGATTACTATAGCCCTTCCCAGAACAGCTGTATGACAGCAAATGGGAAAAGAATACGTTCCGTTGCTATTGTGATACAGTGCCTGCACTTGGTTTTGTTCATATTTTCCACAAACGTGCAGAGAGGGCAAATTTTAGTTCAAAATACTGAAGTTCTGAATAAAAATACACCAGCTGTAGAAGTTGTCATTTGTAACTGTGATTTTTCACTATAATCACGTAAGAAATTAGACTTCGGACTGTTATATTTTCCCACTTCAAAGAAAATAATGCTTTAATAATAATAATTGACGTGTATATTAATCTATTGTGCCTTCCAATTGCCTGTTTTTATATGTGTTTATTGTAGGAGCTAAACCCCGATACAACACATCCAGATTTCCGAATTTGGCTCACCAGTTACCCATCTGCCACTTTCCCGGTGTCTGTACTTCAGAACGGCGTGAAGATGACTAATGAAGCACCAAAAGGTTTACGGGCCAATATAATGCGTTCGTACCTGATGGATCCAATATCTGATCCTGACTTTTTCAACAGCTGCAGAAAACCTGTTAGTAATGTATTGTAACTTTGTAAACCAGTTACAGCAGACCTTGATGACTTTGAATGTATGGTCTGAGGGGAAAAAAGCCTTGCAAATTAAGTAGTTGTCTACCACTGCAATGAAACTGGTTTTGATTACTGGCAGTAGTGAAGTAAATTTAATTTTCATTGTTCGTCTTCTACTTCAATTGAGATTGAGTCAATTGAGATTTTGTGGTACGGCATTAATAATACAGCTCTCTAAAAAAGGTAAGGGGGAAAAAATCTTAACCACTCTGTTCATAGTTAGATGTGTTTGCAAGCATATTTTACAATATTTGACTATAATTAATGTAGTTCTTCTAAATCAAATCATATATTTTGCTAAATGGTAAATGGAAAAACAAAAAAAAAAGTTCCTACCTGAAGTTTTTCTTTACAGGCCTGAAATCTATCTTGATAATGAGGAAAAAAACCCAGCAGAAACTGTGTGATGTTTTATAATACAATGGTGTAAAAAAGTATTCATTGGTACGTGGTCTCATACACCTAGCTGTAGGTGTCATGTATATTAATTACATTTACAGGGACATATAGCGTTAAAAATGAAAGCTACCCTGACTTATAAACAGTGTGTTATCAGAGCAGGACACGCTGGGGTTTGAATGACTCAAAGACAGCACTGCTGTGCAGAAAGTGAGAAAAAAATAAACTGTTTAAGCCAGACATGAATTATTAATGGTGTCGCATTTGGTTTTAAGGCTGAGTTCAAGACGTTGCTGTACGGCCTCTGCTTCTTCCATGCCCTGGTGCAAGAGAGGCGAAATTTTGGGCCCTTGGGCTGGAACATTCCATACGAGTTCAATGAGACCGACCTGCGCATCAGCGTGCAGCAGCTGCGCATCTTCCTCGACCAGTACGAGGTACGGCAACCTCTCACGGCACTCACTGGGCCTTGCTCGCGCGTTCTGGGACTGTCAGTGCGTGAACCAACGCAGACTGAGCGCTGCCACGGCTACTGTTTATTGGGGGCAGTGAATTAGAAACCAAGGTCTACTTGTAGTAGTGCTAAGCTCATGCCTTTTACGTGGTTAGTGTGCCATGATCGGTATATAACTGACGTGGGAAACTTTCAAATTACAATTTAGAAGTTCTGCCGTGAAAAATAGAGTAGCGTTTTTTTCCCTATCGCTGCCTTATTTACTGGACTCTTATCCTGTGTATAAACAGGAACTACAGATTCAGCTCCTGGTGATGTTACTGCAAAGTGTAAAATATTGTACTAAAACACTTAATTGCTAACTGTGATTCACCGAATGATAGGGATTATACCAGACCCTGGACTGTTGCAGATTAGTAGTAACTTTGATCTATTTGTGCAAATTTGGCAGATTATGCTTCCTTCCCTTTTTGCAGAGCTAGGCAGTGTTTCATAGACGTCTCTCTGGAATTCGCTAGCAATACATTACACTTCCTTATGTTTCAGCTTCCTAAGTAGCCCGCTACCTCTTAAAGATTTTTTTTCCTGAAAGACAATTTCTACATAGTGAACAAAATTCTTGGTACTTTTTTTCAACTGATTTGCTTTATCTCAATTCTCTGAGCATATCACCCACTCTTGCAATGAATTCCTGTAAATAATTTCTCCCTTATCACTCCTAATTCATTCCTTTCATGTGCTGAAGAGGAGTCCAACTCCCAACAAGTTGGGAGTGCTTCTCCCAACTTTAATTTTAAACTTGTTCAATTTTTTTTCTCAAAAAAAAAAAAAAAAAAAAGGAAGTTCCCAAAATTTATGAGCACAGCTATGGCCCTGTGACAGTATACATTTATTTTAGAAGTATGTAGAGCCAGACAAGTAGAGATACTTTGGAAAAGTTTTTCATAAAGTTATACTGAGGGAATTCCAGCTGAATTTGGAAATTTTTGGTGCTATTATTCTTCAAAAGAAGCAATGCTGGGTGACTGGAAGGATGAGTATTAAAGTATTTGAAGATCAGGAGATCAATGCGACAAGCATGAACTAGCAGAAGTAAATAACAGCTTTTAAACTTTCCAGTGAGAATTCGGGATGACTTCCAAATAAATCACAATTATACCAGAAGTGCTAGGCTGCAGTTCAAATCACTGTCTTGCTTTTTTTCAGGAAGTGCCATATGAAGCTCTTCGCTATATGACAGGAGAATGTAATTATGGTGGCAGAGTCACTGATGACTGGGATCGGCGTACACTCCGTAGTGTTCTAAATATGTTCTTTTCCTCGGAAATCATTACAAATGCAGATTATAAATTTGATACAAGTGGCCTTTATTTTGCTCCTCCTGAAGGAGATGTAAGTATCACAGAACAATGAAGTTATCAACAGCTTATTTTTTTCAAAAATAGATCCATCTTTACTCACGTTGGTATGTGCCTCAGTGCTTACTGCCATCACTGTTTACTTTTGTGGCTTAGTCTCATATTCTATTAGAACTGCTTCAGTGACTTCTAAGCAATTACAATGGTGCTAAACCCCACCCCATTTACTACCAGATAAATTGACTTTGCTCTGTGTGTGTCAGCCCACTTAGGGGACAATAAGGGAGAATCCCAGCCTGCTGAAGTTAAAAGCATTATAAAATAGAGAATAATAAGAGAATTAGTTGATTGTATCTGCTGGAGGTAGAAAGGACATAGTAATCAGCTTAATTTATCACACAGGGGAATTATGTTACACATCAGCAAAATGCCTTCAGCCATGAGGCAAGCAGTGGGCCCAGTAAGGGGCTGCAGCCCTTTGCACTATGTATCTTTGTAAGGGAATTTCCAATAACTGTCAAGAAATTCTGTGAGAAATCATTTAAGTAAAACCAATGCTGATTTCAGGATAAGAGGGTGGGCTGAAGAATTTGTGAGGCACCTGTATTTCCTTTTTATATCTTAGTTTACACACTGTATTCATTACACTAGTGAAGTTTGTAGTGGTTTTGAGACACAGTTTGTGGCCTCTCATAGGTCTGTTTGGCTGTTCTGCATCTTCTTTTAAGTCTAATGTATTTTTTTTTCCTTTTTTTCAGTACCAAAGCTATATTGACTATACAAAGACACTTCCACTGAATCCTTCCCCAGAGATATTTGGAATGAACGCAAATGCTGATATTACCAAGGATCAGTCAGAAACGCAACTGTTATTTGATAACATTCTTCTCACACAGGTATGTAAAGAGTAAAAGTCATGCACTGTCTTACCATACCTTTCTACTCTATCTCCACATGACTGTGTTCAGTTTTCTATTCTCAGTTTTTACTTATTGTGTTGTAGCTCCACTCTAGTGAAATTACTGTTCCACTTAAGAATCTTTTAAGGCTTTTTTTTGGTTTTGTATTTTTCCTGTCTTTCTAAGGAAACATAGCTTCTGTGGTTGTGTAGTCAGTTTGCGTAACTTCTACTCCCCCAACTTTTAACAATTTTCAACTTCTTTGGCCATTTTTAGTCCAGTTTGTAAGCCAGGTACAATTTAGGCATACTACAGTTCCTGTAGTATGAGAAAAATTAAGAGCTGAATATAGGGAGCAAGAGGGACATGGAGTGACAGCGAGCCAGAGCTTGGCACTGCTCTGTGCCATTTGACAGCACCTGGCCAGCCAGTGGTGCTGATGGGTACATCAGAAATGGGGGGAGAAACACTGGTTTACAGTGGAACTGAGATTTCAGTAAAAAGGCAAGGACACGGTTCTGTAAGAAACCACATTTTGTCAGGAAATTTCCGAAATAAATTAATTTCAATCGCAGGGGAAGAGGGTTGGAACCCTAATGACCTTTTCAACAATGCCTTTCTAAGAGCTCTCTTTTCCTGCGTTTTAACTACTCACTCTCCTGAGTCCTCTCTCTTTTCCTCAAAATAAATCCAAATTTTTGGCTCTCTCTAGTCTCAGGCATCTGGTCGTGGTACAAAATCAACCGATGAAGTTGTTCATGAAGTCACAGGTGACATCCTGAGCAAACTCCCTCCAAATTTTGACATTGAAGCAGCAATGAGAAGATATCCAACCACTTATACTCAAAGCATGAATACTGTGCTTGTCCAAGAGATGGGACGCTTTAACAAGTTACTGCAGACAATACGGGACTCCTGTGTTAACATCCAGAAAGCAATAAAGGTGAGCTGAAGAGAACCTTTAAAGCCATATACCTAGAACCTAGAGTCAATCTCTGAGCTATTGATGCAAGTACCTTAGAGTACTGACCCTGAAGTCTGATTCAGGTTGGTCAGTCAAACACTTTAAAGAATCCAGATTCCACACTGATCTATTTTTCTGTATCTTAAAAGTGACAGGAGTACAATGGAATGTAAAAGAACTACTGTGCCTACTCTAGAGAAACCAAACCAGAAAGTTTTTAACTGCAAATCTGCTAGCAAATAAGACAAGCAGTAACTATATTCACATCTGTTTTTCTACCTCACTGTCACGAGTGAAGCACCTCACACAATTTCTTACAGATGAAAGCAGATCTCTTCAACACCTCAAACAGCAAAATTACTCCCAGTGAGGATTCCAGTTAAGATATCACCGTCTAAAATCAATGTTTGTTCTCAGTAGGAATGAAAGCTGTGCAAAATACAGGAAAAAGTCAGTTTGGGTAGTTTTTATTTATCCTATTATAGCTTAAGGCTGAGGAGGCATTTAAAAACACAACCAACCAAAACAAACACCACCCCTCTCCCTTTGGTTAAAGCCAAACTACAAGCTGAAAAGTCTGACACTTAAGAATTAAGGCACTTGCAGCAATGTATGTTGCAGAGCTTTGAGAAAACTTTAAATAATAATTAAAAAAGAGCATCTACAGTTCGTAAAATTCAGAAGTGCACTGGGAAGACCATGTTTCTGAGGAAGGATGGCAAGGGAGAATTTTCCAGTATGGGCAGTTTTCTCCAAGAAAGGCTAGGGACCTTTTATCTGACCAATCTAGTGACTAACTCCTGGATCAGAGAGAAATCCATTATGTCCACTCTTCTTGTCAGTGTTGCTCCTGTCTGACTGAGCTAGAAGCTCGTAGCATCTGTTGGACAAAGAGCTATGTTGGTTTTTAATTGTTAAAGCAAGGTTGTTAGGCAAAGCATTTTGACATCTTCCCTTCCAAAATTTCTTTTAGGGACTAGTGGTGATGTCTGCTGAACTGGAAGAAGTGGTAAACAGCATTCTGAAAGGCAAAATTCCAGGACTATGGATGAGTAAATCTTACCCAAGCCTCAAGCCTCTGGGCAGCTACGTGACTGACTTCCTTAACAGACTGAAATTCTTACAGGTGAGCACACCCCATGTATGCAGTTCCGTTCAGTGCTGCTTGTTATTTTTGTCTGTTGATGTCAGATGACACCTCCACAAATGAACACGCATGCACACTGAATAACTGACAGGTAAAGTTCAATTAATTTGTGCATGTTTCATATAGCTGTTTGCTCATCACATCATCTAACGAAGCACAACATTTTGCCACATACCCTACACCTCATAGAGTGCGGCAGTACATCAGGAATACTGTGTTACAGAGTTTGCCTTCTGAAGTGAATTTAAACTGCATATAGATCTGGTGGTGATAATGAAGTTTAAAATAGAACTTAGGAAAATACCATTGAGTTTCTTTTCCAGTGACCAAACTTAAATTAGTAAAACATTTTAACACAAAATCTTATGCTGAAGTCAAATACCAAGCTTTCAGTAGGGTACTGGAGAAGAAAGCTGGATGAGTCAGGGAGAATCAGTGGGGTTCCCTCACCTGTAAAGATTCCAAAAACTGACTTTATATGAGTAATATCCAGAGTCTCAGCACCATTCTTACTAAGCCACCACATGCCTTAGTAATCTCAATCAACTGAAGAAAACCAATCTCTGAGCAGGTTGCCTACTCCATACCTGCTGTAAGAACAGGTCCCAAGATTGACAAAAGATCTAGGAACAAACAACATAAGTAAATAATAATAAAAAATCAAAATCAAAAGAAGCATCAAGCTTCAGGTCTAGAATGGTATTTACAAAATCTGCACTTCCAGAGAAACTCTATTTTATGTTTTTGCACAAACATCACTCAGTCAACACACCCCAGCAACTTCCACATTGATCTGCAGCATGTGTAAAGAACAAAAGTGCCATTTCTTAAACAGAATCCAGGACAGAAATTAAACTTGTACTAATGGAAAATTATAGCCAATACCTATGAGGATGATTTTTTTTTTTCCTTGGGAGGCAAACTGCTTACCAGTAGAGACAAATAGTTTAGTTGTCTTCATTTTAATTCTATGCAATGGATGACTGTAGCAAAAAACTTAGACATCATTCAAAACTGATGTTTGCAATGCAACAGACCTCACATATATTACAATGAAATCCAGTTAATTTTAGCTTTTTTAAAAATAATTTTTATACAGAGATATCCAGTGTAAACTATTAAAAAAACCCACAACAACCACCAAACCAACCCCAAAAAACAACAATAAAGCCCCTCCCCACCCCCCAAATCAACAGAAGTTTAATTAGGTGACATATCCTCCTCAGGAGGAAATCCTCCCTCCTCATCTTCAAATTGCTGTACGCACTCACAACATCTGACTTTGGCCCTGGAAGGGAAATACGGGCCTTTGAAAGAGAGAACAGCCTGTAAAAAATCTGTCATTTGCACAGAGAAACAAAGGTGAATCCTGAAGAGCCTTCAGTTACAAGGGAGAAAAGGAGAACTGAACACTCATTTGATGAACTTACAAGGATGATGCATGTTTAACTGACTTATTCAGACTGAGTCATTAACATAAGCTAAGAGTTTCCAGGCAACACCGTTGGGGTTTTGCTGTGTGGTTTTTGGTTGGTTGTTGGTTTTGTGTGGGGTTTTTTAAAACAGAAGCTAGTAATATTTTAAACAAGTTTAAAAGACATGGCGGCCACCCAGAACTCCACTGCTTTCAGAAAAGACAAAGACAATCCTGAATTCACAAAGGGAGAAATTGCTGTTATTATAGAAAATGTTTGCTTTCCTAAATAATAGAAAAAAGTAAAGGCATTACAGTTGGGGTTTTTTTTCCTCCTCTCTCTTCTGCCCCTGCAGCTGTGGTATGAAAATGGACCTCCACCAGTCTTCTGGATTTCAGGATTCTTCTTCACTCAAGCATTCCTAACAGGTGCCCAGCAGAACTATGCCAGAAAATACACCATTCCAATAGACCTACTAGAATTTGACTATGAAGTGCTGGAAGATAAGGAATATGAAATTGCTCCTGAAGATGGTAATTAAATTCATGACATAATTATCTGCCTTTGCTAATGTATTCAGAAGTTAACATTAATTTGCAGACTCAGAGTTACGCAGTTAAGTTAATGGTTTCAGCTGGAAAACATACACAACTGCACTGCTCCCCATGAGATGCACAAAAAGTGAAGAGGCAAAATACTATTTAAGTCTGTAAGAACCGCTGAGATTAGTTCACCTCCCGGATTAACACGCAGATATAAACAAACACCAACAGAGGACACTCCTTACCCCAAACTTCCCAAAATAGATCAGATTTTCAAGTGGTATCTAACTTGCCTTTTTTTTCCTTTATTTCACTCCATTAGCATATATGTCTGAAGATGTATATTTTCCTAAGCCAAAGAAACCAAACATTTAGTTGAGAAGTTGGGTAAGCTGCTGTAACTACCCTAGAAAAATATCTTATGGCTATGATCACAGTGTACAACTGGGGATTGCTCTAAGGGGGGGGAAAAGCCCTATTTTTTTAAAAAACCACTTTATTATATATTACTTACCTTAGGTTCTAGCGGGGAGGTGGCTGGGAGACCACATCCAAGCCCTTTCAGTTGGGGCAGGTTTATAGAGCAAGAAGATGCAAAAGTTTGATGAAAAACAGATGTTGCTGTAATTTATTGTTTTCTTCTGGACAGCTGATGGAATGACAGCTGTTATTCTGTCATGACATTATGACATGACAAAATAAAGTTACTTAAGTTTTTTAAGCATTTAAGGATATTTTTCTTCGCTTTACTCCTTTAATGAGCCTCTTTGGAAAGGTATAAGCAAGTTTTAATTTGAAATATAAGCAATGAAATAATGTGAAGACTAACTCATGAAAGACTTGTTTATATGATAAATCTCCAAGTTTGGAAACATTAAAGCTGATAGAATAGAGTATGTACAGAAAACCACAATAATGACAACGGTAAAAATAGCATCCTGTACTTTAGAATGATTTTTAACCTCCGTCACCCAAAAAGATTGGATATGCTATGTACCACTAGACACTGTAACTTTATAAATCTGTATTATCATTACAATTGTATAGATTGTAATACAGTATGAGATTGTGTTGTACTCAGAGTTATTGGATCACTACCTGGAACACAGAATATTGACAAAAATTCCCACACAATCACCTGACAGTCAGCAGAGCGCTTTGCACGAGCTGCTGCCCTCAGCTGGAAGACATTTTCAGTTTTTCGTAACACAGTGCCTTTTCCAATTGATTCAGGGGTCTACATTCAAGGATTGTTCTTGGATGGAGCACGCTGGAACAGACAAACTAAGAAGCTTGGGGAATCTCATCCAAAAATCCTCTATGATACAGTACCTGTGGTCAGTATTTTTCATTTTATAGTATTATATCCCAACAAATACTGTAGTCTTGAAGGAAGTAACAGGGTAATTCTTAAAAAAGAGTTGGAATTGAAATGTTTTGTATTGAAATATAAATGAAGTGTCTGAGAGGAGCTAAGAATCTTCTGTTGATAATGACAGTGGCAGGAAGTTTGGTGTTGCATATTTTGGGAGAGGAAGCAACCTGCTAAGAAAGAGGAAACAAGAAACAGGTTTTCAGGGCTATCTGTTAAAAAGCAAACAAACCAAAAAATCGATGTCAAAATGCTTTGGCCAAGCCAAGACTGTTTCCCTACTTTTTTTACTTTTTTTTTTTCAACTGAGATGAAAAGAATTATTTTATTCTTTAT
The DNA here is from genome assembly GCA_013399435.1 of Arenaria interpres. Lineage (NCBI taxonomy): Eukaryota > Metazoa > Chordata > Aves > Charadriiformes > Scolopacidae > Arenaria > Arenaria interpres. The sequence continues at coordinate 20,968 of VXAK01009017.1, forward strand.
TGCAGATATGGCTAAAGCCGTGTAAGAGAGCAGATATTCCACAGCGACCAAGTTACCTGGCCCCAGTGTACAAGACCAGCGAGAGAAGAGGAGTCCTGTCAACTACAGGCCATTCCACCAACTTTGTCATCGCAATGACTCTCCCTTCAGACAAACCGCAAGAGCACTGGATCAGACGGGGGGTGGCATTATTATGTCAGCTTAGCTCATAAAACTATCACAACTTACGGAGGTAGGTGCATTTTCCAATTCACTTACAAGGGATGCATGTCAGTCCTGAAATACCACGTAAAAAGAGGGATCAAAATGAGTGTGTTTACAATGCTGCATTTGTGCCTTTAATGATATTTGAAACAAAACACTGAAATATAAAGGTGGACAATAAAACCTTATAAAAACCAACAAAAATATTTGCTCCTTGAATAATTTTATTTTCTGAAGGCTCCTTATTTATAAGGAACATACATAAAATGAACACAACACTGTCGACAATGAACAAAACAGCATTTGATCATTTCCAGCTTTATAAAATTTAAAAAAATGATTTAGTTATAACAAAAAGACTGATAGCTCAGCAAGTTATCTTATAGGACCATAATCACATTTTAAACCATAGACTCAATTGTTAATGGGAGGGGAAAGAAAAATAAAAATAATTAAAAAAAAAAAATCACACTGCATCTAGCAACTACAATATTTCCTAAGCATAATCACAGCGGATTGAGTGCAATGTGATCTACATCAAAAGTCATATGGGATGTCACACAGTGACAGCATTGTAATATACAAGTAACATTTATGCCCTCCAACAAATACAAGTTAAATGAGACTCTGGATTCAAGCAGAATGGAATGTTGAAGCCAAGTAGAAATGTAGTGGAATTCAGATTGTCTGTAACATGACTCAAAAGTGTACATTAGAATCATTTGGAATTCAATACTGGTAGAAACACATCGAAGAAGTCACAGCTGTTACACTGCTCTTCATAACTTGTAATAAATACTAGAAAATAAAAGGAAACAACCCATATTTAATGAAAAATACTGTTCCTACCTTCAAGGACCACATTTTTCCCTTGTCTGAAGATGGTCTTGGAAGGAAGTTAACTATTTTCCTACAGAGGCAGTGTGTTAAGCTACAACCATATTCCAACTAATACAAAAGTAAATATACTACCTGAAACATAGAAATCTTCATTTGAAAAGAATTAAAAGAAAGAAACTTTAAAAAATGATTTGACAACATATCAGTTCAACCACATAATGACCCCTTTATACTTGACAGAATTAACAGAAAAGGAAAATTAAGGGTCAGTTTAATACATAAGAAACATAGGTCATTTAAACTTAGATGCTCAGAAGGTATCCAGTGAGTTAAGCCTCTTTGAAAATGGTACTCAGTGACCTAATATGGGCACTATGAAAAAATGTCACCCAGGATCTTTACACTGCAGAAATTCAGTTATCTGAAGCTAACAACGGTGTGCTTGCTAATTATGGTCCAACAGTAAACACGTTTAAACAAGAAAAAAGAAAACCTGAGTTCAGAGCACAAAATGGTTGCATGCCCGAACTCTGGGCTTTTGGCTTCTTCACTGAAGAAACTGTGCCCTTCTTTGAAATGGACCCTTAATACTGTTTCTTGATACTGCATTAGGAAGAAATACTGGCAAGAACTAACCAATATCTTTAAAATACACGAGCTGCTCTCAGTAAAAACTTAATTGACCAATGACGCTTCAAAAAGTAAAGGGCCACAGGAAACACATTAACTTGAAATGGAATGAAGATACCAACTGGCTCTCATTAAAGGCGTTAGGATTAGTGTTTTTAGCAGCTACACTGGCACCAAGCAGATCGAAACAAATCTTACAGCACATAGTCAAGATACAGCTTTTACCTGGCATTCACATAAAAGAAGACAGACTGTTATGTTTTAAAAAAAGCTACTACCATGCTTAGGACTGGTACTACAGAATCAACTTCCACTCTTCACAAACTCACAATCTTTTTAAGGAGATGGGTACAAGAAGATCTAACTCATGTCTGGCAACAAAAGCAAATCAGCACAATCTGATCCAGAACAGCTGATCCCAGCAAGTTAAGGCCCAAATGTTCAGTCTATCCTTCCAAGTTACACACACCACAGATCTACCACATCTGCTTTTTAGTAATCTAATTTAAATACCAAAATTGTAAAAAAATATCATAGAAATGAACTCCTTTATGCTGGAAGTAGAAATCTTCTTACAAACTCTCTACTGCCAGAAACGGCTGGTGCTACAATGTCTGTTACCAAGGCATTGTAGAAACAGGTTTTGAGCTGATAGTACAGTATCGTAAATAACCTACCAGTACTACAAACACAGAGCAGAATTTAACCTTTGTGCCCAGGTTCAGTAAACAGCATCTTGCACTTTGGATTGTTTTAACGTGAAGAGGAGAAAACACTACAAAATAATTGTTTAAAAAATGGAGAAATTCCCACATGGATTCTCTGTTAAAAGAGTTTGCACAAATTCACAGCCACAATTCTTCAGTAGTTTATGCTGCAAGTGGCACACAATACATGTTTAGCATCTGTAAAAAAGAACCAGAAATAGCTCAGTAACTCCAACATCAGGGATTCCCCGAAACTAACGCTAATTCTACTGCATTTTGCATTTTCCTACTAATATCAAGGAACAAACATCAAATAAATCTTGGTCAGGAAAACATCGTCCAACTGGTCCTCAACAGAACATAGCACTTTGCAGCATATATTGCAACAGCCTGCCTTCTTACACATGGAGTGCAGCTTAATGCGTACTCTAAGAATTTAAACAGTGTTTAAGTTTTGGGTTTCCAGTCATGTGCCGTTGTAATATTTAATAATTCAAGTCGCCACTATGCAGAAGAATCAGCACAGAATGAATATATATATACACACATGCACATATATATATGCATGCATATATACATATATCTCTATACATATATATATAGATATATATGCACAGTACTTAAGACCTATGTGGCACTAAAAGCTTACTCAGGTTCCTTGCAGAGGTCTGAATTTCAGCTGTAACATTTTCTGGGTTCTATTCAAATGTACTAATGAAATGGTTATTTTCCCAAATGAGTAGTTGATTCACTATATTATTTTTTTTCTTAAGCAAGCAGTGCTTCCCATATAGTACACTGAACTTGGCATTTATTTCTTATATTTAGTACTTCCTAATTGTCAATCACTTGAGTTTAGAAGATGCATTGGGTAACCTCATCTGATTGGAATTAGAAAAGAAGAAGTTAATCTAGAGAGAACTGAATGTACTGTACTTGTGTAAGTAGTGCAAGCCACTGCTTTTCCTCTGAGCAACGTGCATACAGTGAAACAGTGCAGACTCAAAGCCATACAGTAACGTTATTGTAACCACAGTGATTACCAGAATTAGGTCAAAACTGGATGTCAAGCACAATTTTATCTTCGTAGAGGGCAATCACCAGCATGATGGCAAATCCAAGAAGCAGGCCTAGATTCTGAAGAATGAACTGCCCCACGGGACAATAACCATGCTCTTCATTGTCTCCATCTCCATGAAGCATTTCTGGAAGCTAAAAGGAAAAGCAGGTTTAGAAAGTTATTTCATGTCTATTCCATTTATACACAGGTAAGTTTACAAGATGATATTGTTAAGAATAAACACTCCAGGATTCAGTTAAAAAAACCAATACATTAAGACATAGCTAAAACTCTACCTAGCCGCTACCTAACCACACCGCATACATCTCGTATTCACAAAACAAACTAAAAACACCTTTGCTTTTGACTTTTTTTTTTTAAAACTTTTACTGGATCACACATCTACTTGAATTTTAAGTTCCTCAGATAAGGACCAGCCCAGCATTCTTCTGAGTTCTGCTCTTTTGAGTTCTTTTACTCAATTAAAATTAAGTGATGATCAAACATAATAAAAAGCTTTGACTATTGCTACAGTAATTATATTGCTATAAATATACCCCATATTTACATACATTTCCCTTTTAAATATGGGAATAATAGCTACAAGTAATTAAAGAGAAATTCTATGTGACGTTATGCAAAATTCTGAAAGCTCTGGATATCCCTTATATTCCTCACCTCTGAAGAAAAGTCAAATAGTACTGACAAAAGCAACAAATAATAGCATACTTGGAATATGTAAACATAAATCTTACGAAGTGTCTTGCAAAGCCACCCATACAAAACAGAAATAACTTAAAATGTTTAACAAAGAAATTAATTCAAGAAAGCATGAGGCAAACAAAGGAATTATTTCAAGACACACTTAGTAGAGAAAAACAGAATACAGAGCAAACCAGAAACTTCAGGTAGTTGCATCACAAGTCTCTATTTATTGCTCTTTATTAGCTGAGCTAAACTAGTTTTCATTATTGCAAGTATCTGAATACTGCACAAGAGACAATGACAAATCATCAGAGCATCAAATCTGCTAAAACCCCAAATATATTACCCATCTGTCTTGTACCTCTTTCAAAAAGAGACATAAAGCTGAAAATTAATAATTATTTAAATACAAAAAAATATACTGGTGTGAAAAATGTTTATCACCTATACAATAGACCAGGCAGCTTAACAGCAAGCACTACACCAAATTACAAAGTGCTGTAAAGTCATTAAGAATAAATGAAGTAATCACAGACTTTACAGTACTGAGTATTGCTATATAGCTCTCATGTTGGCAGGCAAGATTTGCTGTAGAACTATTTTCTTTTTAATAAATCAGAGCTGTGTTCACCAAGTAATACAAAACCTAATCAGATAATTGTGCTAGAATTGCTGCTGCCAATTCTCACCTTCATGTTTTCTGAATGGAAGATCTGCACGTAATTAAAGTTTTATAATCAACTTCTACAGAGCCATAATATTGCTGTTCCAAATCTAAAGATGCTCTTAAAAAATTAAAGAATATTCTGGCATCTATTTCAAAACCTAGCAAGAGCACAGTGCTCTGTCTCCGTAACTTCCAAGGTTTCTGGTCATGGACATGAAAAGGTAGAGTATGATGAGCAGAAGTCTCAGCTATGGATAGTGACAGCTGCCACGTGTCTCCAAACCTGTGGAACTGAAGAGCAAGTAAAAGTCCCCTTTAAGACAGAAGAAAAGGTTATTTAACAGTAACCAGTACTACGGGCACACTCCCCATCACTGTCTTCAAAATACTTATGTATTTTTACTGTTGCCATATGAGGCAGGCTCATTCTCCTCTTCCTCGTACTCAGAGCCCGAGTATGAAGGCAGAGCAGGCCAGCGCCACTTTGCTCTCCCTCAGCTGCAGAATCCCAGTGTAGAAAGGGTCCTGGAAAAACCCTAAGGGGGAAGGAGGAAGGTGGAAGGATGCTGTACACTGCAAGAACTTGTCACTGGCAAAAAAACCACCCTCCTGGTGCCATTTCAAGTCCTAGGTTTTATGGCTGGAATGCAAAAATGCCACAGAATTATAACAATCTTACCATGTCAACCAACGCCACATAGAGGAACATGCCTGCAGTGATTGCAAAGATCCACAAGGTGATGTTATTAGCATACTGTCCCACCGCTGTGCCTATCAGCATCCCCACGTACGCCATCATGGCAGACAGGAGGTTGTACACAATAGCTTGCTTTACTGTCATACCCGCTTTAAGAAGCACAGCAAAGTCACCTAAAAGGGAGACAGAACACAGGGGTTTAGTATCAATGCTTCTCAGGAGAGTAAGTAGATAAATTAGCCTACATTTACTATCTCACCAATCCAAGGCATTCCTAAAGTGAAAACGCTGCTACAGAGGCTCAAAGGAAGACTGGAAAACAGGATATGACAACTCTTACAAGAACTGTATTTCTGTGCAGCAATCTCTTGATTACAATAGGGTTTAAAGGTGCCTATTCATCATGCTGATTGTCAGAAAGGTAATAGTGATTAACGGCTAAAGGTAAATGGAGGAGTCTAGATCTGGTCCTCCCTCAGAGAATACATCTGTGCATACAGACTTGTCTTTACTTGACACAAGTTCTTCATGGCACATAAAACCAGAGACTTAGTTTTGATCAACAGCTGTGAAAATTCCTCTTGGCTACGTACACCTCATTCTGCAAATTCAAGAGGAAGATAATGAAGCGTTAGTCCCCACAGAAGGTGACAATGAATTTGAGAAATATAGCATTAGGAAGAGTTACATTCAGAAAGAATGACTTCACCCCCATGTTGAATCAGTTTGCTTATTTCAGACGTGCCACGTTAACCTGTTGTATTTTGAATTCAGGGCAGCTGATAGAGGTAGATGTTCTACAAAGATCTAAACTTTCATCTTGTAATCAGCTGTGATGGTTTTACTCTCTTCAAACTGAACTCTTGTGAATATGAGTGGAAGATGGTATGCAGTTATGAGGGTAATTAATGTAATATTCTCATGTCAAATATGCTAGAAATTAATTGCTCAATCTAGAATCAAAACAAAAATATATACAGTGAACTACTCACTAGCAAGTTATAAGCACATCAATATATATTGCAATCCTTTATATACTGCAGCAGCTTCAGTTAACTAACAATCCTGTAGCACCATTGTCAAACCATGAACATCTGCTCTATTATTTTCCATCTGTGCCCATTACTTACCTTATACTTATTATCTGCCTATATAACATGCTTTCACTCCTCACCTCTAAGGGGTTCTGAAGTACTTGTTTTACCTTACTTTTGATCATTCAGAGCTAGCAGATCCTCAATTAAGCACGCTGTGAGCACATACACAACTTGACCTAGCAAAATTTCACATTCCTCGCAAAAAAAGACGTTGACTCCTCTCTCTAGCTGCTCTTTTGTAAGTAAGTCTCAGGGGGTACTAAAATTTCATGCGATGTGCCATACGGAAAACAACAGATTTCATCATGGTTAGCTAACCCCAAGAAATGCTTCAATTAGGGGAGAAGAATCAACGGCACTGGCAACAATTTCTACAGGCTTTACCCTAAATAGCCATCCACACCTGCTAGATTCAGCAACAATTGGTACAAAGCATCTTCTGAAGACCTCCACGAAGAATTTTACTGATGTAAACTTGTGTTTACTTCTGTAACTTTACCTAAGTGTGAGACAATGCCACACAGGGTTGTGTGCAATTCTCTCTATAAAATGCGGAGGTATAACACCAAAATGTAAACTGTATGCTCCTAAGAACATTTTCAAAACATGTTCAAAAAGCTTGATAGAACTGCTGTAACTAGATAACGTGCCAAAATAATCCTGTATTATTATTCTCATTGTGTCCTCTGAAGAAATATTGCTCCATTACTCTCTGAAGTTCTGGTCACCCTCGCAGCACCTGCATTGCATTGTGCTTATCAGGATGAGTATCACAACAGCTTCCAGATAAATATTTTGTACAGCTGAAGACACTGAACACATTGAGTTTATAGAATTAGTTACCTAATTCATGGGGAAGCTCATGACAAAACACTGCTATAGACGTACTAATTCCTCCTGTCAGTCCAGCACTAAAAGCTGCTCCTAGGAAAAAAAAAAAAGAAAAAAAAAAAGAAGATTCAAATGATATTTTACTACTTTCAAGTCAGAAAATTTAATCAACAGATTTTCCAGAGATGACACCCTTCTGTCAGAATGCATGCTCTAATGTTTTTTTCATTATGTCTGTGTCCTGTCTGTATATAAATTGAAAATACTGGAAGCATCCTGGATATGCATCACCACTGCGTACTTTATTACTCAGTTTATCTGAAAAACAAACCCTAGGAGAGAACACGACTGAGCACAACAGAGACATAAAGGTAACAAGCTAATGCAACAGCACCATTTTTACATTTGTAGGGACTCTCAAGTACATGAGGACAGTTAAGAATGCACATAAGCAGCAGTCTAGCTTTCTCCAGGTTGGAATCCAAACTAATATTTAACCCATAATTTCTCTAATTCCTTTATGTCTCTTTGTACAGCACATTAATAAGTCAGACCTGGAAAATAATGAGAAAAAGATTGGTATAAACCTCTTTCAGGAACTTTTATGTAAGCTAATTTAATTCAATCAACTTTAAGTTCATACCTCAAATAATTCTGAGATGAGAAAACTGGTATTAAATTTCTATACTGTAGTAGAGCAAGGCACAAGAAGAGCCTGCAGTGGGCAGTCTCAACAGGCAACATGAAGTAGAAAGAGAAGATACGATCTGAAGACAGAGAGGAAATTTAACTTTCCTCTGGATTTCTCATAACTTGACATATCAAGAAGATGAGTGCGCTTTTCTAAAATGGACATTTTACCAAAGAATCAGCTGTTTGTGCTCGACACAGGAATATTTAGAAATGGAGTTTCAATACAGTGAAGTTCTCAACAGATGGCGCAGTGATCCTTTTTGGCCTTAGAAGCCAGTGTCTAAATATCTTACCTGTTTAATGTGAAAATGAAGCAAAAAGTTAATTTTTATGGACTTCAGTTTCTTCAGAAATTGTTTGGATAAAGTGGAGAAACTGTAGTAGATTCCATTGTTGACTCCAGACCCTAATAATGGGGAGTTACTGTTAACTCCAGACCCTAGTAAGTAGCTTATCCCCCATCCTTCAAAATGGGTATGTTCCTTGTGCTAGTATTTCAGAACTCAGCGTACTCTTAGTAGCTACCTTGGTAAAAAATTTAAAGTATGCACTTCTATACTCTCACCATCATTTTGACTTGTTTGACATCTATTCAAATTAATGTGTTTTACAGTTCAAATCGCATTTACAGGTTTATGTGATTCAAAGTTGATTTAATAAATCTAATATGATGTTTGGTACTTAAATTTCTTCTACATTTGGCTACAAATAAATCTATGCTGACCACAAGCCGAAACAGTACTTTGCTCGAGCAAAAATTAAATTATCCTAATAATTTTAAAAATTGTTTCAGTAACCTGATTCATAGTCCATTTATTGTTTACAACTACTGTATAATTCTATGTATTAATAATAATATAAATAGTATTATAAGTTAATATAATTATAAATATGACTGAAAGGCAAGCACTTATTATTCAAAGGCAAATACTAAGACGCAAACAACAAATGTGCATTACATGGGCTCCATAATTCAAAAGGAGGTCTGTCTGCACCTATCTTTATTTGGCAGAGATTGCTACTAGTTACTACCAATCCAGTAATCTTACTGGAAATATTCACAGAATATTAACAAAGGGAAGACTATTACAATTGATGGCCTTTTAATTTCTGCTCTGAAGGAGATTAAACAATGTCAGTAACCACAGCAGCTAACTGGAAGCCTTACCTGTCATCACTGATAAGGAAAATATTACCAAAGTTACTAAAGGTGAGGAGAAACTGTTGAGAAATACTCAGTGCTTTTGCTTACCGATTGCTAAGCCATCACTAAAGTTGTGAATGCCATCTCCCATAATTACCATCCAAGCAATATTAGCTATCCCAGTATCTTTCAGGTCTTTTCCAGAATGACAGTGGCCATGGGAATGATGGGAATGTTTGTGATGCCAGTGGTGACTGTGTTTTCTAGCTATCATTTTATCTTCGCCATGGCTGTCATACTCTGAATCGTGAAGATCACGCTCTCGAGCAGCATGCGAGACATCATTGTGAGAATGGTGCATATTGTTGTCCTCTTCTACAGACAAGAAGTTCTTGGGAGGGGATTCCAGTTGGCCATCTAAATCAGTTAGTTCAGTTTCATTGAGTCGATCTTCAGATAAAACTGAGTCATCTGCTCCTACGTTGAAGCCAGTTGGGAGAGACACTGCATTAAATCTTATTTAAAATATCACCAACAACTACTGCGTCATTGAGCTAAGAATTGAATTGCTTTGTGAGAACAAAAAAAAAGTAGTATTTTAACACATCCCAATCTAGTAACTTTTTTGTCAATGTTCAGCCAAAAAAAAAAATTTCTCACTATGCTGTTTTTTCACTAACTGGCATGTACAGCATATAGAAGTCTCCCCTATGAGGCAACAGCACTGTACCCACAGCACACAGTCAGTTTCAGCCCAGCCGAGGCTTGGATCTGTAATTGCGCTATTGATGAAGTTTATGGTTCAACATTGGAAAAGGACAGTTGCCAGAATGATAATAATGTCTCATAAGCTGTAGATAGAATGTGAATGGCTAAGGAAACATTAAGTGGCTACTCTCTATGCGTGCCCACACAGGCCACAGCTGAGCCGTCACCGAAGCACACCAGGATCTGCCACTGACCCAACAGATCTTTAAACACTTTCTGTATTGCATGCATCTTTGAGTCAGAATCTTGTGTCACACAGTGAGCTCCTTCAATGTGGCTCATTACCCTGCTGGCAAGCAAGGCCATTTTTACAAAGAAATACAAAGTGAGAAAAATGCAGAAGGCATATGTGCATGAGTATAAAGTCTTCTAATATTTCTGAAGTGTTAATAAATAAAGGAAACTGGCAATCTGTGCTCCAGGAAACTGAACCAGTTGTGGAAAAAAAGCAGTTCTGGACAACGAAGTTACTAGCTCACAATAATTCAAAACAATATTTCAGAGACAAAAATAAGCAAACATTATTTGGAGACTGTTTAAAAAAAAATGGAATGGACATTCAGGTCAATGGCAGTGGCCTTGCAGTTCAAAACTCAAATTCAGCATGGGCTTCCAGTGCCTGTGGTACGAATCATTTACTGCTCAGCAGCGTGCACTTTCAGAAGAACAGTGTTATAAAACCAGTAGGTACCTCCATGTCATTAGAAGCAAAATTCCTCTGATCATCCATTAAAAGAAAATGAAAACACTTCAAATAGAAGTACCACCACCCTCACAGCCAAAAGTCTTTCTATGTCAGTCCCAAATCCCATTTTAAGTTGTTTAAGTGGAGAAGGCTACAGTCCTAACGCTCCCTTCTACAAACTATTCAAATGAACAAAATTGCATTTGTATAAATAAAGCCTGTGGATTCTTCATCAACAAATTAATTCAGCACCAATGCAGGCAATGGAAAGGGAAGTTTATGAAGCAAAGCCCTTCTCGTCCCCCACCCCATCAAGAAGGGTGATAGAGCATTCAGATTGTCATGAAGAAACAGTATGTGAAAGTTGTTTTGGATACTTGAGAAACATTCAGGATACTTGGTTGCATTTATGAAAATAATTTTGTTTGGCCTTCTCAGCCAAACTATAATTGGTCAGAGGCTGCAATCTTCAAAGTGCACAGATATCCCCTTTCAGGTTGTGTGTGTTTATTTTTGATCTAATTTTTGCCAGGGCTGAGCTACTCAGGCACAGCTTATCCAAAAACATCCCCAAACCAAACAGATTTAAAAAACCCCAAAGAACCACAGCCACCTAAAACCTGGCTGCTTCAGAAGTCTGAGAACCATTTGTATGGCATATTAGGAAGTGTTCAAAGTGCTCTCAGATCTAAGGAAAACAAAATAAAAAGAGACTTAATAGAGAAAGCCTATTAAATCTTATTAACAATGATTTGCATAATAGCAGCAAAACTGTGCAAGAGATTACATGCTACATGCCATAGGTTACATGCCATTACTTTGAATCTTATAATCAGAGAAAATTCTGAAAATAAATGCCTACCTGCAAGGGGTTTGAGCTGAAGCCAGTCAGCATCTGGTCTGTTATTTAATTTCTGATCGGAAAGTTTCCTTCCAATTGGTGATTCTTCAGTCTGTTTTTTCTTGCACCATTTCTGCTTACTCTGCAACAGGAAACAGATAACATCTGGTTTGTAAAAGAACATAGATGGAAATAAAAGAAACTGAAAAGTTGTCCAAAAAAATCTCTTAAAAAAAGACTGAGTTACTCTCTCTTAATATGCCTAACAGAAGTATGTGACTACAGAATATTAATCTAAGGCTCAGCAACAATATCTATCCCAGTGGAAATTCTAAGCTACCTACCAAGAATTTCACTCACTCACCCACAGACAGACAATATTTCACTTCAGTAACAAAGCACATTATGAAAAGGATTGCTCCAACAGCCCAGAAACACAGGCATATAAGTTTTTATATTCGCTTATTTTGTTCAGGAAAACAGGCATGTAGCAAGAACTCCTCCTCTATTTTGCTCAACTTTAAGTTTTACACTCCTATAACTTCCTTGTATTTTCCTTAATAGAAAAGCTTGCTACTTCCCTATCTGCTGCCCATGCGACAGAGATCATAGATTTGCCAAAGCAGCCCAGGGGATTTAATTATTGAATTAATCTCAAAGAAGATATGCTCAGTGTGACAGCTTATATCTCTTTATCGGAAGGTCTAAGAAATGCCTCCTGCAACACACAAAATCTTTTGCTGCCTGTACAGCTGAGGCAGCCAGTCTGATGTGAAAACAGAGGACTTCAAATTTTTCCACACTCATTTTGGGAGAAGCAGTTACAGTTTCACCAAAATAATTTTCTCCTCAAAGTCAAATGACGGAGGTAAAAGTTAAAAGTGTAGCCTGTTGAAAGGCTTGAATTTCTATCCACTGTCACACCCCCCCCGAGGTACTTGCTCTCCTTTTATACTACCATCAGGAATACAGCACGCTCCCAGCCCTAAAAATACAATCATTTTCAGGGAAACAAAAATTATAGAAAGCAGGAGTTTTTCAAATCCTGGGGGTTTTTTTCATGTGGAAAAACTGAATACCTCTGTTAAACTGGCATTGTTAGCTAATAGTATACAGTTAAATTTCTTGTAAATTGTCTTACAATTGTCTGGCTCTATTACCAGTTCTTTCCTACTTACTGCCTTTCATATTTTTGCAAAAAGATCACAGTGCTTTAGAGAAAGAGTTGTAATCTCTTTTACTTAGATCTACTTCATCTGGCCAAAAAGCTGCAACCTCCCCCATCAGATTTCTACTTTGCCTTTCCAAATTACCTTGTTAAGAAAGGCAACCTCTTCTGGAAAAGGGTTTGTTCACATAAAATCAAACAGAATGCAGATTAGCACCACTTCTTCATGTTCACAGAATAATGAATCATCACACAGACAATTCCTCAACACTTGGAAGATAACTTCAGGTAATACATATTTCAAAATAGCAAGCCATTTCAGTGCGTACCTTTTGTTTATTGTAATGCTTGTACATTCTTATACAATGTTCAATGATGAACAAAACATAAATGCCTCCAAGTGCCACAAGACCTTTCAGCACTGGATCATTTTCTTCTAGGAAGCCTTCAGCCTGTACTCCATGTCCATGGGCATGTCGATGGGAACGCTTGTGTTCATGAACATGACCTTGGCCATGGTGGTGACTGTGGTCGTGGCCTCCGTGTGACTATTAGGAGAAAAAAGCAATAACACAGCATGACCTGGTGCAATCAGGAGCCTGAAATGTCTCTGAGTTCAGATGACAAAATATGTAACCCTGCCAGAAAAGTAGCACAAATAGACTTTAAAAGGTGTTGATTTTTTTGTTTTGTGTTTTTTTGTTGTGGGTTTATTGTGTTTTTTTTTTTAATATAAACACATTTTACCCTAGGAATTTTTCATTAGACTATTCGTTATCCTAATCAATAAAAAAAGATTCCTCTGGGAAATTTTTAGGGCGGGAGTGGGAGATAATCTAGCTTCAGCTTTTTTCTGTCACAATGCTGAAGATAACGAGACTGTCACAATGCTAAAGATAATGAGACTAACACTCAGAAATGCCACAATGAATTACCATTCCTACACTCCCATTAGCAAACAAACCTCATGATTTTTTTTAACTATTACAGTCAATTACAACCTTAATTCTGACCTGAAATATAAACTTTCAAAAAAAATACATGATAAAAAGTTTGTATTAACATTTACACAAAAAAACTCATGTAAACTTTAATCTTCTTGCTAAAAAATTTAAGGTAACCAAATTTTAGAAAACATTTCCCTTCAAGAATTACAGTATATGATCACAAATTAAAAACTACTTACCTTTCCAGGAACTTGGACATTTTCTTGATTCAGTAACTTGGAGGTTTACCTCCTCCCCAAAAGCTAGTAACCAGGAAGGTTAATTCCCCTGATGTACTTTTAGGTGGTACTGATACACAAGCATCAATAGGCAAGAGACTATAGTACTGCTAAAACACTCTTGTTCGTCTCACTAAGCATTTTGAAATACCGTGACAGAAGTTAAACTATGAATACACAACTGTGAGCACTGTTTCAGGATGTCCCTCATAGTCAGGTCAATCTACATCTGCATCAGTGAGCATTTATTTGTTGATACTTGTCAAACAATTCTTTGAAAATTCTATAGACAGTTACAATTATGAATAAAAGCTAAGGAAGCAATACTTACATGTGGCAACAGATGGAGCAGTGCATCTCCACTCATTGTTCCTACAGCCAGAGCTACCAAGAAAGTTAGAAGAAATTTGAAGCACCATTGGTTAATGATGGGAATCAAGATCACACCTAGCAAGGAAAGCAGGCTAATGACGGTGATAGAGATGATACCACAAAACCAGGCTGTGGGAAGAAATGAATACAGAAAGGTTGTCAGAACAACACTTGTAAAACTTCTAAGACTGATTAATGATTTTCAACTATCTTTTAAGAAGGTGACTTTCCTTTAACCTAAGTTGTGTGATTGTTCATTCAAAAGGTGCTGAAAAATATGAAGAAGGTACTGAAGTTCACAGCAAAAAATACACAGGCTTATTCAAGGTACAGTACAATATAGTGAAAAACATCAAAGACAATCAGCTAAAAAGAGCCCCAGCAATTCTTCCTGATTGTAAATTCCAGGCTTAGCTCTGTAGCCCTTAATGAAACACAAAAAGCAAGAGATTTCATGCTGGAGCAAAAATATCTTTGCTACTTAACTTACTAGGGCTTTACGAGCACTATTTTGTTTTTAAAACAATTCTGATGCAAAATTTAACTGGAATCCATATTTCTCCCTCTTTGCTAGGAAAAACATGTTCAGCTAGGCATCATTCTCTTCAGCTGGTGCTTTGAAACATACGTTTTCATTTATGAGAAATAAGTAAGACTCAACCTTTGACAGAGGAACTTTAAAATCAAATGCTAAAATAAGAGCTTGAAGAGCTGCAAGCAACTTGCTACCAACAAAAAGCAGCATATGTTTGTCATGGTTTGACCCCAGCCAGCAGATAGGACCACGCTCAATTCTCCCCACCAAAGAGGGAGAAGAGAGACAAAATGGAGGGGAAAGGAAAAAAAAACAACCTTGTGCGTTGATACACAGTTTAATAGAACAATAACAGAAAAGGAAAATAAAAATAATCATAATAATAATGGTAAAGGAATATACAAGATGAAGTAATACAACACCACAAGTCACTCTCACCACCTGGTGAGTTGGTTGCCCAGCCTGTCCTGAGCACAGGTCAGTTTTCCCTCCCTGGGCCAACCCCCATTTATATCTTGAGCATGACATCTATGGTGCGGAATATTCCCTTGGCCAGCTTATTACGTCTGTGCTCCCTCTCAGCTTCTATGGGAGCCGAAAAAAATCTTTGAATAATATAAACATCAGCTGGCAACACTTAAAACAATACGCATTATTGACATTCCTCTCATACCAAATCCAAAACACAGTAGCCACTGGAAAGAAAATTTACTCTATCCCAGCTGAAACCAAGACGATATTTTTTCTGAGAACCTCTACTGCCATTCGAAGAAAAAGTGCTAATGGGATATGGTACACTCAATGTAAGCCTGTTAATTAAGGAAGATGTGAAAATTTCTATGAGACGCGGAAAAGGAGGAATTACACAAGAAACAGATCCTATAAGCAACAAAACGTGACTCTTGCAGTCAGCATCTCACCCTTATAAAGTATTTTTTCTTCTACTTTTTCAAGTCACCAGTAAGGCTAAGAATTAAAAATTGTTTTGGTTTTTTTCCTCCCTCTGCTTCTCTATCACTTCTCTTGTTTCTTCCCATCACAGAAACTTCAAAGAACGCTTAGTAAAAACTGCTTAATTCCAACAGTACAGTTCAAAAGGTTCAGAGTCCCAAACATGGGAGTAGTGGGGGCTCCTATTTTACAAACATTAACTGTTTGCACTGAGATCTTTCATGACAATGATTTCCTCAATCTGAACTTCTTTTTTCTTCATTTATTTTAAATTTTAGCTTAAATACTTCAGGTTTTTTCCTAGCTTCATTTTTAACCAAAAATGTCTACACAGTTTCCCAAGTTTAATGAAAGTTAACAACTCCTGATTTAAAATCATTAGCATCTCCATACTTTGGTGCACGATCTGATTTCCTTACATCTACGAAGGTCCACTCATTTTTGATCAAGTTTTGATCAAGTGGGGGAAAACATCCTGGGAAATGGCGGGGCTGGGGAGCAGAGGGGAAGAAAGGAGGAATTAATATGCTGTAGCTGCTCAATGAGTTTTGTAATTTAGCAGTCAAATATTCCAAGAATTCTATCTGTACCAAAACCACTACAGATCAGACAAGACTTTGCCACTAGAACTGTGGCTGCTGCAGCCTGGTCTGGTTCAACACCCAAACTTGCAATATCTGCTGGTTTAAATTTTATTTTTGGATATTCACTCTTACGAAGTCTGTAGCTGTCATTCCGCAACAGTGCAGAAAAGGAAACAATTCAATTCAAATGCAAAGGGTACAGAGTGCATCCACCAGGAGAACCTGACTGGAAAAAGCTTTAGCAAGTATGCGGTGTACACTTAAACGCATTATTGATACCGAGGGGAAAACAGAGTTGGTGAAAAGGCAAAGACTGCCATCAGATGAGGAACTAAAAAACAGAGGTTGGAAAATGGGAATAAAAAAGTAGGTCTAGAATGGAAGCAGAACCCTGCCGACCAAAATACTGCCACTACACAGCCTTGATTCATCCCCAGAGCACTTCAGTCATGTACTCTGGATTAACAGGCTCTGCCGAAAGAAACAGCATACATGGGCTTGTAACCCAATGCTGACTCATGCACGCATGCACAAGTGGCCCAAATAAAAATTACACAGCCGTTTGGCAGGACATTGTATCTCCAATCTGGACACTGACATTATTATGTCAAGTGCCAGGTTAGAAGACCAACAGCCTTACATGGAGAAAAATGGAGAGGAGATTATGCAAATTGGTTTAAGTTTCACATATCATAGCATAGATTTGGCAAACACCTCTCTGACGGGCTTACATACTCTTATGATTGATACAGCATCTAAACATGCACCATGATTAAGATGAGGCACATGAGAATTAGAATACGACATCTGTGCATCTCTCAGATCTTGGTTGTCAGCTTCTGTCTCTGTTGGAACTTTTAAAAAATGGTATGGAACCAAAATTATCGGCAAAAGGTTGCTGCCAAGTCAAAGATAAAAAATATATACAAAAGCTGTGCCTGACCGCACAGTTGTACATACATGTACAAACTCTCATACAAAAAGGACTACTACGGAAGACTTAAGGAAGACAAAATTCTGACACAAAACTTTAATGTAGGATTTCATTCAACTGTAGTGTTCAAAACACTAAAATATTATCGAAGTGGAACTAATATGCAATACTATGAACACAGCAAGAGCTCTTAAGTTATAAAAGAACTTGGGGTGTAACACTCCTAGGAATACGCTATGAAGCTCAGTTAACGATGTGAAGCTATTATGCACCGGCTTATAAAATATTTCTGTGGAAAAAACCAGAAGGGACTCGACCAAACAATTTCTTCAGTAAAGGACCTCTGTTCAAACAGTGGGTAGCAAACAAAATGCAGTGTTTGCATTGGATTTGGAAAGTTATCTGTAAATTAAAACAGACTAAAAGGGGAGTAAGGAGACTCCTCGGAAGGCTGAGCAGAGCTAGCTATCTGCAGGCTTTAGGAGGAACACAAGCTAACAGAAAGGCTTCACTGAAGCAAAGCCTCCCCGGGTTCAGGGAATGGTAAACTCCAGGCAACACTGGCATCTGCACAGGCAGACTTACAGGATATACCTGATGTGAAATACTTCTAATCACCAGCTCTAACCGATCTCCATCTTCACAAAAATTGCTCACTGTTTACTTGTATCACTTCTGTTTGTTTGATTGACAGTCGGTGTACCCTTCCTTTCGAGTTAAGTTGTTCAGGAGCCCTCAATGGTAACAATGCCACCTCTTCCCACAGGTACACTGTGAAAGCTCAATTGTATGTATAAGCCCTTGAAAATCCTCTATTAGAAGATGATACAGAACTATCTGTAAATTACAGGAAGAAAACCCAATATAGCTTCTTAAGGTTTTGGTCATCATTTAATTAAATTACTTTGCTTTAGAAAACTGCACTATCAGAACTAAAGGAAACCTTACAGGTTAGTATCAATGAAGAGAAGCAGTAGTGGTCTACTAAGTTTTTTTGAACACTTTAATTAAAACTAAAGAAAACCACAGAAAGATACTGTTTAAAAATGTCTGCATCCTCCTAACTTTAGCAAATATTTACATCTAAGAATGTTTACATTAGCTTGGGTAAGCACACATTTTCATTTTAGTAGATTCCTACAACCTGCAGAATTAAGGTACTCTATGACCGACACCTCCCACAATCCCCACGTACCAGTAAAGATTCATTATTTTGTGGTTCATTTCCTTACTTAAGAAGGGAAAATAATTATTACATCAAACTGAAGTCTCACTGTAGTTAATACAACAGTATACAGGAAACTGTTATGAAGAATGATTTATTATTATCTAATCAAGTTGACCTGTTTTAGAGGTTACTCTTTATTTCCAGAGCCAAATCAGTAAGTTAAAAACCAATTTTTTACAATTAGCTAGGAAATGTGTCATTTACACTCAAGATATCAGATGCTATAGAACATGTTAAATGTTCACAATAAGGTTCACTAATTTTGAAAATTAAGTCTCTTAAAATGTTTAAGGCCTTCAAGCTGAGTTATTCATCAACTCCCTTACTCATTACAGGGAAATAAAATGCACTATTTTTAAACAGAAGCACTGATCTGTAGAAACTTTCTAATTAAACCGGTTCAAAGCATGTGCATGACAGTTTTGTACACGGCTTCAACATTTTAATCGGCAGAAAATGCTTAGGGCTATTCTACAAATCCTCTTGGTAATAAAGCAGGGGTCAACTCTTACTACAATGAGACTACCCCACAAAAATTTGCTGTCATATAAAACACACAGTATATTTGGTTTACAGCAACCTTTTAACAGTTAACAAGACAGTAGCTGTGTCACTACAGGAGATTTATGCGTAACAAGTTAATTATTTTAATGACTCCAGCATTGTTAAAAAAAAATACCAGCAATGCATTCTTTCCAACAGTTATTAACATCTATGAGAATGTAGTTACTTCAAGCTTTATTTCTAATGATGCTAACAAGGACCTACGTGCTAAATCAATATTCACAATTACCAATATACCAATATTTTTATTTTCAAAACACGGACATTGTACCTCAGATTTTTCGTATTTTTCATATTTAACCACAGCCAAACATCTGTCAACAGTTCCATTATAATTTATGAAATATAGCAATAGTAAACATATTTTTAAAATATACCCAGTTAGGATCCAGGGTAATGGCTTCCAACTGGAAGAGGGTAGACTTAGACTAGATATTGGGAAGAAATTTTTCACTATGAAGGTGGTGAGACACTGGAGCAGGTTGCCCAAAGAAACTGTGGATGCCCCATCCCTGGAGGTGTTCAAGGCCAGGCTGGATGGGGCTTAGAACTCAATGATCTTTAAGGCCCTTTCCAACCTAAACCCTTCTATGCTTCTATAAAATCACAACAATGGATGCTGCCCTTTTACCGCTTTAACAACAGTAAAAATATTTTTAGCTTAGAACTATGGTAGGAAGAAGAAAGGTCTACTGATTTTTACTCAAGGCATACACACATACACACCTGCCAACAGAGGATTTTGATTTAATACTTCTCATATGCTAAGGAGTAGTATAGAGTAGTTGGCATTGGAAGTCAGAAAAGGGAACTGTTGTCAGAAATCACAATCTAGATGCTCCTGTAACTTGCTTAAGTCTTCATATTTCTTAAGTTCACAAACAATTCTGGATGTCAATTCTACAAATCAGCACTACTGTTAGAATATAAAACCAGCAGCATCTGAAATCATATTTTCCAGTGAACTAACTGTGACGAAGGTGCTGTTCTCTATACCTGAATGAGTATATCCAGGTCAAATTTATCAAGAAAATTTGTGCCAAAGTAACACTGCAACTTTCCAACTTTGAGATTGACATATGGAGGGTCTCAGTCACACTAAGAGACGTAACATATTTTAAATGATGGAAATAAAACAAACTGCGGGTGTATGGCTCATGCTTAGAGGTCCTTCTGTCTCCAAAGATTCTGTACCTTCCCTATGTTCCTAAAACAACAGAGTCCAACATCTAAAGATACGTGGGAAGAATCCAGGCCAAAATGCCTGGACCGCAGGCCCAGTGATGATACATTAGGCCTCAAAGACAGAAAACAAAAAAAGAAATAAAAATAAGCAATCATGAAATAAAAGTGAAAATAATGAAAAAGGATAAAAATGTACAAGAAAGAAAAGCGTGCCTCCCTGAGCCATGGTTACTTAGGAGAAGCTATTATACCACCAAACAGGATGCTATGTCTCCTGACTTAAAGAAGCATGCCGTCTCAAATTTCTGTATGTAAATATGTTAAATTTCATCTATTCCTTTACAGTCAATGCTAAGTTGTATGACATTTCAAACTTTGAAGCCAGCATTTACAATGCAAAATAATTTTGAAAGCTTTAGATGTTACACACCTACCTGATGCACCTGTTTTATCCTTATTCTCAATTGATGCATTTTTACTTTTCATAAAATCTTCAAGCTCATCATAATGTACAATACAAAGCCTTCTCTCAATCTGGTATAGCAAAGCAGGGCACATATATATAAACAGTTCCGGAGATATTGGAGAGCTGGTTTCCAGACCATGGTACCGTAGCAGCTGGGTAACATTTAAGCACTGCAAGCAAATCGTACAAACAAATTAAAGATGAAAGCAACTATTTCATTAAAAAACTACAGTTATGGAAAATTTAGCATATGATTTAAGAACAAAAACAGAAAGTGGAAACTCTGGCCCACAACATTCCACCAGTGCTAAAACATGTCTAAGCTAATCTAAGTGGTTTTTGAGGGGAAAGAAACAGTAAAAATATCTGCACTATAAACTCAGTCTCCAAACACCTACATAATTTTTGGTAACTGTCAATGAAAATGAGTTTCGAAGTTCTTTACCATTACACAGTACAAGCAACGAAGAAAGAGCAACAGGAAAGGAGTGGAAGAACGTAAATCCAAAATAGGTTTTCTAACACTTCTCTTCACCTACAAACCCTCTGTTTTTGGAATTTCACTTTTTGGTTCAGTTTAAAACTTCAAATTTGGCACTCACTCCTTCCTTTCCTATCCTGACTTCTAGTTTAAAACCATGATACCAAAATGCCCTGCTTCTGTAGATAACTGTAAGGGGAAGAGAAAGTATACTTCTGGTCCTGGCAGAAATAATGGATGCTGAAGGGAGAAAGGGAAGAGCTTACACCATGCAGAGTGCTACAGAAGGACAAAGAAATTAGAATCATGTTGAAAAGATGCGTTTCTTTCAGCAAAGAGTCTCTGTGCAGTTTCCAAAAATGTTTTTAATTCAGAAAGAAGTCCAAAAAACGTGTGCATGTGTGACGTATTGATGAAAGAAAGGGAAAAAACCTTGCCTGTAAGCTGAGTATCTCAGAAAGCTTTAAGTATCTTCTTCATGCAAATAAATAGGCAAGGAGATAGATCTCTGAGAAAATACGTGTGATGGGCAGACAGAAATGAAAACTCATAAAGTAAACTCAAAACTGTTACAGTGACTTTTGGCATTTTCACTCTGCTACCTGTATTACACAATGGTTGCAAATGTGCTTCTGTGTTATTTGTGGGCGTGCACCTTCAATTATTATATAACAACAGCAAAAGTGAACTTAAAGGTTCTCCATTTCATACTCACCTCTTCACGATCACGTTCATCTTCATTATGACCCTTATGACTATGCGTTGAAAAAATAGGATGTTTTCTTACACTATGATGCGCGTCTCGCTTGCTGGTATGGTGGTGCCCATCCTCATTACCTAAACCAGAATCTTGACGTCCATGACTAGTAGAACGATCACTACTGTGTTCACGATGGTGTACATGCAAGTGAGATGCATCATGTGCATGATCACATTTATGAACACGACTGTGAACACAATCTGGGGCATAATCCCGTGTAGCATTTCCTGAAGTATCACTGATCTTCTTTTGCTTCTTTTTTTGTTTCCATTGTTTTCTTTCTGGCTGATCCTGAGTTGTGTTTGTCTCTGTTGAAGGTTCATGGTTCTGTTCTCCATGTTCACTATGACTAACTGAATCATTGCGAGAATGATGTGTACCATTATGGTGATGACGATGTAGACGAGGGTGGTGATGACGGTGATGGCGACTCTGGTCATGAATGTGTTTGCCATCATCTTTTACCGATGGCACTACTGTGTCTCTCTCATGGTCACATTTATGATTTCTCTTTGCAGCCACACCAATCATGGTTTGGTTTTCTGAATCTGAGTGGCTGTGAGGATGGTTATGAGAGTGAGAATGCTTTCCTTCCTGTACTTCTAAAGCATATAAGTGAGAAACATGATCATGGCCAATGTCATTATGATTTATCGTCACTACTTTTACCTCTCCTAAACCAAGGCTTATTAACAGTTTTTCCAGCCCAAAAAAAGACAATCTTCCATTTTCCCCATAACGATCAAAAATCTTTTCAATGTAGTATTTTTGTTCATTTTCAGCTTCCAACGTTGAAAATTTACTCGGCATAGATTCTGTTCCTCCATTCTGCAAGTAGGATATAGTTGAAATCTGATAGTCATTATGGTAGTGTACACCTTCCTCTTTAGGACCGTGGTCGTGTCCATCTTCATGGCAATGATTGCACTGATGAAAGATAAATGTCAGCAAACAAATGATGCAAAATTTTGTGTGCATGTGTACCTTCATCTCTGTTTCCTACAAGAAACACAAGGGGAAGCACTTAGGTGTAAAAGTAATCTCAACATTTGCACTACATGAGTATCAGTCTGGTACTTAATTGTACCAACTGAATGACTCACAAACCTTTTCAGATATTGGTGGTAACAGATAAAAATTGCAGTATTTTTACTGCGAAAATTGCATTAATGTACTTTTGTAATCCAACAGTAAGATAGGCTCTGTGTATTTTAGATGCAGTCTTACATACCGTACTTACAAGAGGCAGTTACAAGAAAAATATCAGCATTTACAGTCAGTCATAACACAACATTTTTTGTGCATATTTTCAGAGGCATCTATGCTTATGATATCCTATAATATTGAAAATCTTGTTAAAACACAAATTACAAAAGAATAAAAATTATTTAAAAAACAATACTATCATTATTTTCTTATTTGTGGGGATGACAGGCAGATAATGCAGTTGAAAATCCACACATCATTTGTTCTCTTACGTGCTGCTAAAGTACCTCCGCTAAACACACACCATTCCCTATTTTGATTAGTAATTAGTGATTAGATTTAAAAATAAGTTATCATTAACCAACTCCAATGTATTGCTTAAATGTTTGCATTTTTAGTACTTTTTACTTACATGAGTTTACTGATTTCAAAGATCTACGTGAACCTTAATTTAAAAATTAGATTATATGGAAAATGTCTGTTTATGCAACTCAAAAAATACTGTTAATGCTGACACATTCTAGCTCAAAGTAGTTAGTACTGGCTTTTAGAAGTTACATTTTCTAGACAATGTGATTTTCAATTTAGTATTAAATGTAAGAAACCTACTATTCAACATCAGGCAATGAAGAGGACAGCAGAAGTCTATCTTGCATTCAGAGTTGAAAACAATTCACTATTTTACAAAAATATGACGGTTTTATTTTCCTTACATCTGCTACCAAAATATAGATAATACCAGAATAATTGTTTTAAAAGAAACTTTTAAGAAAAAGAATTCCAAGTTAATGTAGAAGTCGTATCAATCTAGAAAGCTAAAGATTAGCCAATAACCGTGCTTTATGACTTCTGTTTTCTAGAGACTTATTTTGTGTAAAGAATAACCTCTGAAATACATGTTTGTATTTTGTATTTTTGTACATTTGTTTTTTTGTTTTTTTTTTTGTTTTTTTTTTTTAAATAATCAGGGTTTCTAGCACCACTTCATTTTTCTGTTTGGTACCAAGCCAAATAAAATGTTTAACATTTACAGTAGTTCTGCTAGATATATGTATAGCAGATAATCAACACCTCCTTATTGGCAAAGGAGCAGACAACAAAAAGAAAGCAGCAGTCTCCTGACCAATCTAGACAGTTGAATGACTGTTTTAAAAAGTTGAACCGAGTTGACTAAAATAGACAAAGGAAACAAGTACAGAAGTAGGGCTTTGACACATAGCTACTCCAATTTAGAGTATGACCGAGAAGGAAATGAGAGCTGAGAGAAAGGATAAGGACAGAGCTCCATTCACTCTGCTTTCTCCATACTCGGATGCCACCAAAACATTGCAACAAATGCAAGGATGTAAAGTAACAGGAAAACAGGTCAAGTATGCTTTCACCTCTTTTTACACAGAAAGCAGTTTTAGTTCATCATGCGCACCTTGACTAGAGCTGCCACTGACCCTACAATCACTAAGATGCAAGTGACCTGCTCAACATATCCTAAAACGCTACTGACTTTCAGACAAGAAATGATAAATTTAGGTGTCTTTCTCAGGGCCAGCCCAGCTGCTAAATAAAATGTTCTTCATGAAATCAGTCAGGAAAGTGTTTTGCAGCAAACCACAAACATTTAAAGTCCTTTTTAATTTCCTAAAATATTAGCTTGATTATTAGCTTGATGTTTTGCACTTAGGGACTTGCAACCATGTTATTGCAACCCCCCCCCCCCCCAAAAAAAATAATCTCTTGGAATCTCTTGGAAGCTCCTATATTTGCAACAGGTTGACAGAGAAAAGGAATCAGAGGAAAAAAGGAAAGGGATACCTGTTAATGACTTTATATAACAAATAATGAGTTAGCACAGAAAATTAGGGAAAAGGTTTTTCCTGTTAAACTTTTAGGGTGAAAATTCACTTTTCACTAGAGCTTCAAACACTTGCAGAACTCTCTTGTGCAATACTGACCCTGTTACACACCTAAGATCAGAAAAATATGTGTCAAATGGAGGCATCTGCATCAAAGCTGATTCCAGAGACATCAGATAGGTCAATGCATATAATCATTGTATACTACTGTTTTACTTTTATAAACAACTATTCAGTCATCAGTCTGGAATGACCACAGTTTGTCTCCAGTTCGATCACCTACATTCTAGTTACTGTTTTAAGGGCTGTGACAAACCTTTTCAAGTACTTCAAGTAGTAGATGATTAATTCATCCCCCAAATTTACTGAAATATTATTTTCATACAGTCTTTTTCACTCATGGACTCTATTTAAGGCATCCTTACTGATCTTATAAATACATCACTGGGATTAGTACAGAAACATTAAAAGGATCTTGAAGCACCTTCCAGAAGCTTCTTGCATTCTCCTTTGAGGGAACAGGAAAGTACAGAGCTGTTACTGGTGGAGTAGAAAGAAACAGGTTGCAAATCTTTATCCAAGAGTCACTGGACTGAGTCAACCTTCAGATTGTACGATTGTCTGGAAACTCATTCCATAACCTTTAAATAAAGAACGTACGCTCTTTCTCACACAGGCTGAGAACCTGGGCTCTGTGACTTACGTCATCCCAGGAAGCAGAAACATTCTGGCAGTAAGTAAAGGTACGGACTGGATCAGGTGTATGGCTGGTGACAGATCAACAAAGCTCCACATTTCTGCAGGAATACGCAGATTTTCATCAACTGAGGATTTACAGTGTTGACTGTTACTTAATGTGAAGAGCAGGTTGAGGATCTGGAATAAGCAGTTAAGGTACATGCAAGACAAATGAAAGCCCTGGGATAAAGACGAACTTACATATGCTTGCACAGAAGACGGCAGCAGCAGGTAAGCACATGCAGTACACTGTAATGCTCTCGCAAATTGTTCAGGATCTTTTTAACTTCAGTGTCTCAGTACGGAAAGCAGCATCTCAAGTTTAAGTAAAATTCGGTTACTCAAATGATACTACTTTTGTAGGTAAAACACCTCTTCTCCCCTCTTTGCTACATAATGGTAATATAACCAGAACAAACAAAGTCAAAGCATGATCCAGACTAAAATATCTCTACCAGGAAAATCATGACTAAAGCATGATCATAATCCTTTTCACAACCTCATGATCTTTTTCATGTGACTGTCTCATACAATACTACTAATACATTACTTTGAAACTTCAGTCATGCATCCCTAATTGTGGTGTTCAGCTTTGAATGGTACCTTTTCTCCATGCCCTAATGGTTAAAATTGTTTGTAACCTATGATCGTGATTCATTGCTGAAATACAAGAGCCAAACATTATCAGACCAATTTCAAAATCAATTAGATGTCTCACTATTTTCAATTAAAATAGTAATAACCCTAGCACACTATTTTTGATCTCCTTTATATAATTGTCTGTATCTTCTATTGTAGTTCTTGTTACAGAAGAAAGATGCTTACAAAACAAACATACCCATCATACAACTTCTCAAACAGATCAACTATTAAGAGTTGATTATTTATTTGTTTCTTTTTAAATGAGCTTCATTATGCTCTAGGCAGTTATAAATAGCCTTCATCTTTAACCTATCAGGCAGTATTCATATGTGCAAAATACCGGAAAGCTGAAGTCCAAATTCTATATTTTAGTGGCACAGAATTGTATATAGCTGATCTCAATAGAAGAACATTAAGACTCTTGAATCCCTTCAAAAGAACGTGGAAGGACAGCCGGAGGACAAGGCTACACCAAAGTCGAAAAAGATTCTCCCTCTTATTGGTGTCAGCCTTTGCCTCCCCTCCTTCCAGGCACACAAAAGGGGGAGACGTGGGGGAAAGCATCTAGCCATGTGCTGGGTAAGAAACTAACGCACCCATATGCCAGAGCTGGAAATAACGGCACCTGCAACACTTCACTGAACTGCAAACAAGAACAAGACAAGTCTCTCAGGCAGTGGAACAACCCCACCCTACGTCAAGCTGCAAAGTTAGAACAAAGGTGTAAATTCACAGTGGATGAGATGCACAGACCTGGCACACCAACTGACAGCTCAGAAAACACACACAGTGCTGCCAAATGCATCCCCTCCTCATTCATCAACGCAAGCAAATCATTCATACTAAATGCAGTACTGATTGCATATCCATATACAAGGTTCTTAAATCAGAGGCTTGAGGTCAAAGTACCTGAGCAGTACATCAGCAAAGAGTTATCTTTTCTGTATGGAAAACTCACAATATCTCTATGCTAAATCACCATCTGCCTATGCTGTTTCATCTATTAAACTAAACGCACCTCTGATGAAAGTTGGTATTTTTTTTACATTTTTAATTCAGTTTCTCTTGGATCCCTAAAGCCTCTCCACAGTGCCTACTATTTCAACTGTTCTTCTTTCATAGAACTTTATTTTTGAGAAGACTTCATGTAAAGCCTGGAATATGAACATTATTTTGGGGGACATTTACATATATTTATCACCAACTGCTTCACCAAAACCAGAAAACTAGTTTGATAGTTGGGCTTTACTTAAAACATACAAAATTCAAACTCAATTGAAAGTCACATCTACCATTTTAGTGTTTGCAACCCACATATTACAGCGTTTTTGTTAGTGTACAATGCTGAGTAGAATATTTTAAGTGCCCAACTTTCTTCCCCCCACCCTTTTTCCTGTCTGCTTCCCAACAATTTTAATAACCTGAAATATTTGTAACATAAATGCACTGGATTTCTCCCCTTCCCACGCTCCTTCCAAAGTTATTTTGGTTTCTCTGTTTGTTCAACTTTCTTTCTTTGCTTTCTCTGAAGAACGTTCTGCCCTTTTTTTCCTATCTACAGAAGACTTTTCAAAAAATACCTTGATTCCTCTAAGTAGTTACTCAGCTTGAATACTGCAACGACTGAAGTGCCTTCATGGGCAACCAAAAGTTTCACACCAGACAAAAATCCCGAAAACACACTTCAGCTAAGAGAAGAGAGAACTCAGAAAGACAAAAGGTGTTTTTTCTCTGTTCAGCACTGAAAAGTTAAGCACTTACATCATTCATTTCTATTAAGAACTGCTCAGAGTAATGATGCCGTGATATACAAGAAATGGCATTTTTCTTGAAAGAGATGACATGAATATTTCTTGAAATAAAGCTACTGACTACATATACACAATTTTTCTTACAATTCCTGAAAATTAAAATTCTTTCTTAGGAGACATGCCTGCAGCCCCCCCACCACTTCCACTCGAGCAACTCTGCGATATTTCATACTACTATTCACTTTAAAAAAAGGCTGGATTCTGAAAATCCAAATGAACCTACTCTTTACTTCCTAAATTTCAGTATTTAATAAATGCCAGAATATAAAGTCCTATTAATCTAACACGTTTTAAAGATAAATATTTGGGAAAAAATATAAATTAATATATTGTTGTTACTGAAAGACACTTTAAGAAAGCCATAAAAGCATTTAATTAAATAAATTTTTTTTTTTTTTTACCAGTCTTAAACTGATATATATATACAAATAGGAAAACTTTACAGATCTAAGAAGTTACAATTAACAATGTCTAATTTTAGTTCTCACCCATCTCCTGTATTTTCTTCCCTCTTCAATTTCAGTGAAACAGGTTTGTGGACTTAAGTAAAACTCATTCATTTGAAAATCTACAGCCCAGTAGGAGGGGCACTTTGTAAGAACAGACCATTAACACAGACCATTAACTAATTGATACAAACCATATTTGCCAAGTTAATACCAGATAAGACTGAAATAGCACAGAAAGCATTTATGCATAACTGAAAACTTTACACCATGAAAACTTTTTAAAAATGTGAAAAGTATCTGAAATGCCAAATCCCAAGTGTACCAGAAAATAATCCTAAATACAGTAGCAATCTACTAGCTCAGTTATCCAGAAAGGTGCAATTATTGTATTTTGAACAGAAAAAAAAACCTGCACAGCCTTCTTCAAAAGGACAGTTATTTGTAAGAAATTGTAGAGTTCTCAGAGCTCAAAAAAATATAAACCCATCAAAACAGTTGGAAGTTCTAGAAGTATTAGTTCTGCTTACCAAGAATAAATTTTCAGTCTTTCATGTATGTTGTCCATAAAACATCCATGAATGCTCAAAATTTGTAACAGAGCTGGTCTGATTTTGTGCCAGTATTCTACTATTCAATTAGGTCCTACTAAGATACCAGTGTAAGAATGAAATACTTGAAAAGATGAACACATTACACCTGCATTTTAATACTTTATTCTTCTACTGAAAATAAGCAAATGTTTTTGTTAGAATCAAGGCTGAAGTTCAACAAACATTTCAAGATGGTGTAGCACTTAAAGTAGTGGTCCTACCCTCCCCCGCTGCTTCATTCATTCATTCATTCCCATTCCCACAAAACCATTTTTGTGTATCAGCACATTTGTTTGCTGATCTGTTCACTGTGCAGCTGTACAACTAGATTCTGCAGAAAAATAGCCTAGAAAAAGAAAAAAAAAAAAAAAAAGATTATTTTCAAGACAGATTACCTTTCCTATCTGGTTCACCCGGCAGCTGCACAAACATAACAGTCCGCACGAAAGAGCAACCTTGCTTTGGGTTTACAGATCCGGCTGATCTGCAGCCTAACAGTATTTTGGCTATTGCACACATAAAACAACTGCCCACCTCAAGACGTACTCAAATAACATTGAAAAAGCAGCAGGGCACAAATTTCCTATTGAAAGCCATTTGAGAAGAATTTCTTCAACTTTCCCTTCAACACAGAATATAATAATTTTGCAATGAAGTGTTAAAACCAGTTGCAGTGTTTTTTTTCTCCTATAATTTAAATCGCTATACCTATTTCATCCTTGCGCTATGTTAAAATACTTGCAGCAGGTTAAAAGGCACTGATATGTGTTTAATTCCTATGCTATTACAATAAAACCCCCTTTATCACAGCTACAATCCAAAAAGGAATTATGCGTGTCTATTTTTAAGCTGATGACTTCTCTCACTTTAAAAAATTTAAAAAAAAAAATTACAAAAGCTATCAAGTATGAAAGTCCATGGAAAAATGGAACTAAGCACATTTGTTTTATATGTGCTATGCCAAATTAGTACCTGGTGGATTATGACTACTAAAGTCTATTTCTAGAATTTAGAGGTTGCAGATTTTTTTTGCTTAACAACATATACCTTTGATTCAAAGCCGTATTTTTAAATAAGAGATTTAATTAATGAACCGTCGTCACAGAGTTTTGCAAGGCCCTCTGTCAACGTGC
The DNA here is from genome assembly GCA_013399435.1 of Arenaria interpres. Taxonomy (NCBI): domain Eukaryota; kingdom Metazoa; phylum Chordata; class Aves; order Charadriiformes; family Scolopacidae; genus Arenaria; species Arenaria interpres. The sequence continues at coordinate 51,409 of VXAK01009017.1, forward strand.
CATCCAAATTCTTCTTAGCAAATTCATTCTGTCAGAGTACAAACCAAGAGAACTACTACTCTTCTTAGGCAAGAACACAACCTTCTTTTTCTATGGGTGTAAAGGAAATTTGGGAGACAACAAGCAATTACTGGAACGACTCACATCTTGAGTTAGTGGGCTCCCAAAGCTGTCTTTGATAATTGTGGGAGACAAGTGTCCATAAAGACACCTTGGCAGATTCAGAAGTAACAACCAGTCTGATGGGTGACATAAAATAGCCATACATATTTCAACAGGCAGATCCACCAAGAAAATGCCCAGCTGAACCAAAACGTGTCATTTCCACCACATTCCAAGTAGGACCTCAACAGATACCGTAACATTTTGTAGCTCTCATTTACTTTAGCCAAGATTATTGTTACAGGACTACATGGCTACCCATTACAGGTCTGTGTGATTATCAAGGCAACCATTCAAACTGATTCAAACACTGACCGCCTTTCTTAACAAGGCACTTGGAAGCGACACGACTTTGAGGCGAATCAATGAAAATGTAGCATTTAATACCCAATATTAACTCGTACAGCAAGATTAGAAAGAGAAAAGGGGAAAGGAAGCAGAATCCTTAGAGCTTTAATCTAAAACGCAAGCAGAGTTGTCTTCCTAACCAATCAAATTAAAAATACTGATGGGCTAAAACTGCAATCTTAAAACCCCCATTACATACTTTGCTGTGTCCCCCACCTTGCAAGTGCAGGTACATTCTAATAGCAACACAGACAAGCAAGGACAGATACTATGGAAAGTGAGACTGCATTACCATTTCTTCTAGAACTACATTACAATTAGAGTTATTTAACCTAGACTATGTTGTGTGGCATTTTATTTGATCTAATATTAGTTTCTGGCTTTTACAGTGACTATAATTCAGCACATTCTTCTTTTCATACCTCTCCTGAAACATGAATGCTCCCCTATAATTTTCCTTGAGTGTCACCATGTCTTCTTCCTTTCATTATAATTTTAATTATAAGGATTTTCTGGACTAACTACTGATTTGATTCAATACTATTGTGGTCACCATCCTTCTCATTGGGATCACTAGGACACTGAAGTTGCCTATGTCAGTCCTTGGATCATTGACATCTTTCATCTTAACTGATTATTGTCTTCCCTTGCTATTGGGGTCTTCCTCATTTTACATGATTCTATTAGTCCTCAAGCTCTATGTAATAACACATTTTTGTAACAAAAGAACACTTTTTTTCAGGAACCCACTACTTTGATACATCCTCCAAATTGCCCGAAACCTGTAAATTTTAGTTAATAAGTGAATGAACCAACCTCTTGTGATTTTTCCAGTATTAAATTTTAAAATTGTTTCTAGTGTCACATTATGATACAAGAAACAGCTGTTGTGTTTTTTTTTTTTNTGATTTTTTTTTTTTTTTTTTTTTTTTAAAAAGGAGCTACTTGCTATCTCTAACCTGTAACAGAAATGATTAGTAAGTATACCTCAAAACAAATACAGTATTTTGGATGAGTAAGACCATCCTGACTAATCAAGAGGCCCATTCCACAAAGGGTAGTGTAAAATATTTGTAGTTTTTCTCTTTTTGACAAACAGAAATGGTTTGGCAGCCTACCACTGAAATTATCAAATTTCTCTGAAAAAGATAGCTGAAACCAAATGAAGACTGGACTTCACCTCTAAAATCAAAGGGTCAATAGTCGGTTGTGACCATTATTTCACAAGTTCTACTTCAAAACTATTTAACATTCACAGAATGTAAACATCAGTTTCTGTAACAGATGCTTCACTATTCCATGGATACTGGAGTCAACATTTTCTGATAAAAATGTCCTACCTCCTTCCCTCTCCTTTCGCTACTGTAATTGACAGTACATCAGGCCCTTCCAGAGTCTTCTGATTGCATCATAGTCATTACAAAATACTTGACTGTGATCATATTAAAGTTATCCAAAGTAAACACATTATGTGATCAGGGTTGCACATCTGTTCTACAACATCAAGCCAATTAAAACTACTGTATTTCAAATTACGTGTTTAACTCATTAACAGACTACAAAACAGACTTGTGGTAGAAGATGCCTTAAACCACCAAGGTAAACTGAGAGAAATCTATCAAACTGATACACATCAGCAAAATTAAAATGTACTGGAAGAACTGGTTAAGAGTCAAGACAGTTACAGTCCACCCACACCTCCGAACATATTTTATTTTTAACATCTAAAATACCTCAGTGTAAAATACCATTAAACATAAACAGTATGAGAGTTTAATCCTGAGGACAGACTTTTGATTTTAGCTAAACACAGCAGAAGATACCTAAACATTTGTGTGCTGCTAAGAGTCTGCAGCTTTACTTTTCTTATCTCTAGATGCACAACAGTTTTTTGTGAATCCCCTGATTGCCTTCATAGTCATTTACGTTTTTATGATATCTAGTAACAAGAATAACACGCTGTCTCCTAGCAGGCCACCTCATTACCAGGTTAAGAGGTTAAAATTTTTCAATAAATAGGTTGGCTATTTGGCACTCAAGGCGTATCTAACTAATGCTACACCCACAGTCCCTGATCTGAGTTTTCAATATAGGTTCTGATCTCACAAACTGATGCCTGAATATTAAAGGTTGAAATACTTTTTTTTAGAAATTTGGCAAGGCGAACTATGTATCTTACCTTTGGCCAACATAACTGTACCTTCAAAGCAAAGCACACCAAATAAGCAAAAATACAAAAAATATTTTCCTGTCAGAGAAGCTAAGTCCACTATTTCTGACTAAACTACATGTACTTTCTAGTACTCAGCTTTAACTTTTATAATGTAAATGTAATGTTTAAGAAGCTGTCCTGCGTTGAGAGACACAGGACTAACTTTCCTTCTAATGCTGGGGAAAATTGCACTTCTAGAAGACTCTAGTGTCTGAATTTGTGAAAATATTTACTTTATAGCCAGCCAGGCTCTGTGGGATTCAAGGTCTTAGTGTTTTCGAGCCTTGCCAGGTGCAAGGACAAGGAGGAGCAAGGCCTGGGCATTTGACCCAGGCTGGCCAACAGGATTATTTCATACCATCAACGTCACATTCAATATAAATTAGAGAAATTTGCTGCGTAGGGGGCTCTCCCTTGATGGTGGCAGTCCAAACAACTCCTTGTCCCGTGCCGAACCCCTGAGGCCTTCCCTTCCTCCTGAAGCCATTGCACTCGCAGTGTCCGCCATTTGCTGTCCACTGCTGGGAGTGCACAGCTTCCTACTGATATGATTGGCTGAGTACAATTCCTGTATCTTATATCAGTATCGGGATTAATACTGGTTCTTTAGTATTATTGTTAACTATTTAGTCTTAGTCTATTAAATCTATTTATATTTCAACCCTTGTGTTTCCTTGTGTTCCCCGATTCCCCTTTCCGGGTGGGGAGGGGTCATAGGGTGATAAAATAATTGTCTAAACGACAATAGATTGTTATGGGTTTTCTCAAACCGTAACAGAAGTATATCAAAGGACTGTGAGGTAGAAATGTTAAGGATCAAGCTGTGCTTACTGTAAAGAAAAGCAGAACCAAAGCAAATCATACTGACACATACAAAACAGAAAACAGCAGAGCACATGAGGTATCATTTCAGTATTTCACTGTCATTAAATCACTGTTTGAAACTACTGTATGACATACTTGATAAGACATAGGCAAAAATTCAGCAAAAAATATACTTTTTCGTAGCTAAAATACATTCCTTTTCTTTGAAGAACAATGTACTCTCAATGTTCCACCTTGAGAATATTTTGTTTATAAAATGTAATTAATCCTTTGCCTTTCATATCCACATTCTGAAATTGTTGCTAATAATTAAGCTGCAGGAAGACAGAAAATTCCAGTAAATGCATTTATTTGTAGAAACTCTCAGAATTTTCCCTAAAGAAGTGACACTTTTTCAATTATATTACTGTTTTAAGAACTCAACAACAGTATGTTTATTCCAAAACACCACTTTGATTTGTCCACAGCCCAATTAACAAAAAAACACATTAGAATATTAAATCCATACATTTTTACAGGGTTCTTGGCTTAAACTATACTGCAATTGAACTAGGAGAGGTACCACTATGCATCAAAGGCTAAAAAGTACCATAATATGCTCTTTTATTACAAAAATGCAACTACTTACCACTGACAAACCAGGAGTTTCTATGGGTGATGCAAAGCAAAGTATGGTCTTCAAAGACAGTGCAAGTATTTTTACATCGCCTAGCATAACTGTTTACTGCAATTAATTTGAACCACAAAATCTGACATGTAGGAAACAGAAAGGAGTAATAATAATTTGCTATAGTTGCTGAATTCTTGTTAAAACCATCTCCCTACTATTGAATACATATAGTTAGCAAAAGCCAACTATGAGAATTTTTGCTCAGAGCCACTAAAAATGAACTTCTGATGGGACTCTGTACCTTACTTTGCAAGATGCAGACACATAAATTTGGACTACAGACTTTACAAAACTCAATCTCTTACTTGAAATATAAAGATAGTAATGGTGTAAAAATAAAAGTTTTAGCATGGGAGGCAATTTAGGCTGTTTTTCTGCAATAACACCCAAACAAAATGAAAGTCTAGAATACATTACAGGCATTAAAAAATTAGCTATAGGCATATTACAATAAAAAGGTAAATTTTGTATATACATCCTGCTGTGACTACTGTATATTTACTGAACATGTAGTAGAACTCTTGAGAGCAACTGGACAATTCAAGTAACGGTTTTATAATACAATGCCTCTCCCAGACAATTGCCTCAATATGCAGTTCAGAACAGGAATCACAGAAAGTCTATCCTGTTTACTTATCATATCAGACATCAAATAAATAGGAATATTTTATTTTTAGCATTAAAATGTAGCAATGCAAGGCTACCACATTATTTGGACTGCAGCCAAGTAGCGTATTTCTTGTGTTTTCATGTAAGCTAGTACAATTAGGAATTGTACTTTTACGCTGAAATACTGTCTTTTATAGACAGACATTCAGGTCAGCAATAAATACAATGCTTCTATGTTCTGCAAACAGAACTAGCCCATAAATACAGCCTAAATAATATGGTTTGCATTTCAGGGAGCGAGAGTACTTATCAATGGAATGGAGCCCTGATGAAAAGAGGTCTTTCTTTACAGGAAAGGATTATAAAAATTACTTAGAGCCTTGAGAAGTAATATAATCATCAGTTAAAACATATTTCACTTTATAGTAAAGAAGCTCTTCTGGACTGCTCTGTATATGATATAAATGAAGCACCACCTACAGTGGCAAAATAAGACTTAGATACATACCCACTCACTATTCTTCCTTATAGGAAAAACTCAGTTGTTGCATTATTACTTATTTTGCAAGGTGAGTTAAACTCAACTTTCAGTAACCATGTCATTTGTACAGCTATCATGAACAACCTTAGAACTAGTCATCCTGATATACTGTGCTACTCAGTCCCACTTAAAATGCAAATCAATATTAATAAAGATATAAATATTACTAAAAAAAAAAAAATCCACATCAAGAATCACATTAACACCTATTCAAGGAGACTACCTTGGAGATTACACGTATCTTTGCCACAGCAACCAAAGCATGGCTGCACGCTACCATCAGCAATTAGCTTGGTTAAAAGAAGAACTATTTATAGATATCCAATCACCAGCTGTAGATCAATTATCATTTACAGTTCTCCTTCAAAATTCAAGGTGTTTTTTTTTCCATTAATAATCATCACATTGCAGTTATAAAAGCACAAAAATCACCTTATAAATGTGGTATGTCAGGTAATCTTGAGGTATCTATCTTTATATATAAACTGTATGACAGCACCTATCTGGAACTCATGGGTTTTTTTACAGTAGTCTTTACAATGAGCCATGATTGGAAACTATTTCTAAAGTGTTTATAACCTATACACAGAAATGCTGCACAAAGCCTCTGTTGAAGAGTATACTTCTAAATCTATGCAAATCCTGCAATCTTGTATAAAACTTCCTTCATACATTCTTAATCTGAAGTGCTTTTTATCTCACATATGTTTTATCTTACAAAAAGACTAACCGCAGGAATACTTTTACAGGACTCCATTTGATTAATGAGTTTCAGACATGATCATAGTTATCCATTAACTTCCAGTATTATGCAGACTTTATCTCAAGTCTAGATCGATTTAGCTACCTAATATCAATGACTACAACAGTAACTCTTTTTGTCACTTAGTCGCTAAATCGAATGCTTACAGAATACAATTTTCTGTACCTCTTAACAGTTCAGAAGTTACAGAGCCGCAACTCCCCCCTAGTTAATATTCCATGTTTTGTACATACTTGATACTTTGTTTGATACTGAGATGACGTGATTGTCAACATAGAAGAGGGGGAGGTTTCTATAGCAAACTTGATCGTAAGACTACAGATATATTCCTCACAAGTGAAAATGTGATTTCTCTTTGGATTGCTCTTAAGAAAAAACCAAAAAAACCACAAACCCAAAAGAAAAAACACCCCCCTCTCCCCCAACAAACCTAGAGATTAATTTTATTGATTTTGACAGTCAAAAATTTCTAATGAACACAAGTGAACTGATCCATAGCTTGCTAGGTTCATTTTGCTGATGTTCAAGATCTGTTCAGGAATATTTTTTCACCCTGTTCATGCTGTTCACAGAGCAGTGGTAACAGGCAAATGTATCTACATTCAGGCGCTCCAACAGACAACGCACTATTAAATTCTGTAATAGGTCCATCTGTTTTAGTAACAGTCTAATTTTGCACTAGTAAAACCAGCAGATTTTCTTCACTCTCACCCTACTGCTTTGGAAAGCAGCAAACTATTTATAGAAAAGGTGATAGCCAGATGGGAACGAAGCTCCTAGGTCATCCAAAGCTGAGAGAGAAAAGACAACAGCTGAGTCATTCCTCCTCTGCAGCAACAAAGAAGTCAGAAAATGGGAAGAGAAAAGATGAGGCAGCATAATGTGACACCGTGAAGATGGAAACGTTTCCAGGGTAATGAACCGTGTCCCCCAGCATGGGTATAACACCCTACGAATAATTTCAACATCAGGAAACCATCATCTTCCCAGTCTGTCATGTTGGCTTCCAGCTTTTTGGTATTAAAATCTGTTTAATTACCGCAAGAGGTAACCAAACACAAGTGACTTCAAACCACTATTTTTTAACTTCTTTACTCCTCAGATTTCTGTTACATCAAAAAAACCTGGAGAAATGGCACTGATACAACAGCACATAAAATATTATGACTAAGTAGCCTAGGAGAGCGCATACCTTCCTTTCCTTTAGGAGATTACAACATAAGCAGGACATGGTTTCCAGCATTTCAATCAGTTTTTGAAACTTAAAAAACCCATGTGGTTTTATTAGCTTTGCCTAATTGGTACACGTTTCATTACCAGACTTTATTAAGTATATTTCAAACAGTATCTCAGTTGCAATTTAAGAATGAGCTAAAACCAGTCTTTCTGCATGACATGTTACTTCAGGCCTTTATCAGCAAGCTAAAATTACTAGTTCTCATCTACAGAAATTTCAGTAGCCTACCCCCAAAGATAAACAATTTTAATGATAAAATTGTTTTAAACAACTGCTCTCTAAGTCGGGCTCCCACAAAAAAAACCCAGGAAGTTATACTGATTTTCTTCACATTAGGAGAACAGAAATGCAATGAAGCTTTCCTTCCTTGAAAGTTCTACTGTCATTTTTAAATGCATTAAGAAAAAAGACAGGATACAATTGACAATTCTGAAAACATGCTATGAAATAGCAATCTGGTAGTTGATAGTGAAACCATGAAGAAAACGGAACGAGGTTTTCTTGCTCTGGTATCATTTTCGTTGTTGACACACGCAGTTCCACCCGTCTGTCCTCGATTCTGTGGATAGTTTGTAAAGATGCCACCATCTTTCTACTCAGTTTCACCACAGTTAAGGACATAATTGGAACCTACAGGAAAACTTTCATGGAGCTTAGCTTTTAAGCAGTCTGTGTAATTTTAATTCAGTAAATCCATCTGATGAAAACACGTAACTGTTTCCAAATCCAGACTGATTTATCACTGATTTATCAAGTGCCCATCGTATGTTCAAACAAACTTTGACTTCTGTAACAACGACACAGACAGGAATAACAAAATCATTACAATAGACACAATCACAAACAAACATCATTAGAACTGGACAGCCAAAGCAAACAAGTCCAAACATACTTCCTTTGGGTCTACACACACCCAAGATTGAAGTCCATGTGATCTGGAGACACAACTTGAAGTTTCTTCCTACTTGAACCAGCCATTGCTTTACAGAAAATGTATTATGAATGGGAGTATCTAAAGTACGGTTGCTTGACTGACTTAGTGAAGAGCACAAAGGAAATCTATGGCAGGTTGGATATATTCATCTTTCCATGTGTATACATTCATCTTATTTGTGTAAATCAAACTGCACAGAAAGCATGTATCTTAGTAAGGTTTCCTACTGAATACTCAAAAGGAATGGTTTATTAACATACAAGGCCATATGAACTCCATACTCTCCTGCTGACTTTTCATGATACAAAACCAGAAGATGGATATTATTACAGTGTCACGTAAATCTTCGTTTAAGATGGCTAAAGAAGCATTTCCAAGCACTGTAGTAGATGAAAGTCAGCACCAGGATCTGTGCTTTTTCCCATAAAATAAGCTTTCTAGAACATGCATGGATTACCCTGATGACCCAATTTCACTAGTTTGTTTTGTTGGGTTTTTTTTCAGTGGAAGAAACAAATGTTAAGACAGCTAAACCTGAGAGCATATTTGTGCCATTTTAAACCACGAACTTTTCTGTAATTGCATGTTTTATGGCTGTTTGGATACATGCTCCAAACTTAGTATTGAGTTTCTATTTAAGCCAACCTGGAAAGTACGGAGACCTACATGAAAGCAAGGAATGGTAATTAAAACAAACCTCATTGTTTTGGAAATTTTTTCATGTTGCCTACTCCACATAGGCAGTTGTTTACGATCCTTCTGCATCCACCTTCTGTGGACACTAAGGTACATTCCCATATGGAACCGCCACCATTAATCTCATAAAATACACGCAATTAATTCACAGCCTATAAACAGGTCCTATTATCTTTTGAAAATAGATTGCATGGTTGCATACTTTTTTCCTCAAAAGTATGTAGGTGTTGAAAGCAGTTTAAAAGAAGCGCTGCAGGAGAATACCACCAATTCGATTTTAACAGTTGATTTAGAACGAAAAGCTAGTTAGGAACATCTGCAGTCACACTGCTCTCAGCAGTCTTGGGAACCACATAACTTTTTCATACTATTTTCTTACATTATCATACTTGAGCATTAACCTCAGAAGTAACCATTATTAACTCTCATTCTTCGGTTGGAGTTTAGTAGCATGCCTCACCAGTCCACACCCCTACACATGTAATGGAAACCAGTCTTAAGACAAAATTCCATGTCACAGTTAAAATAGAATTTTTGAAACCAAACAGGACACCTGTTGTGTAGTAACTTTTTTGGTTTTATGTAATTTTATCAGTTGCTACCACCCTAAAGGGACGCTAGAACATACCCTTTGGAACACCCCAGGGATTACTTGTTAGCTAGATGACAACTGCTTCCGTATTTCCAAAAACTAACCAGGCCTTCTAGTGCGCATTTCTCAGTCCTGCACCAGGCTTCACATGAAACAGGTTCTCTCAGTATTGTGCTACGACATCCCACCTTAACAGAAATAACTGCGGTTGCTACTTAAAGACATATGGTATTTAGAGTACTAGAAACCAAAATTATTTCTAACTCGGGCAACTCTTACTCAGAGCCACAGGTTTAAGACCTAGCAGGTATGAACAAGTTTAACAGAAGACCCCCCCCAAAAAAGACAATGGTAAGTAAAGATTTAAAGCGTAATTTTATTCCACAGTTTCAACGTTAAGTGTATGTTTCCAAAGGATGCAGCACAAGCAGTAGAAATAGTTTAGAACAGTAAATCAATTCCTTTCATTCATGATTTCTGTGCACGGTATACTGTGACCCTCTCTCACCTTTGTTTGAGGTTACGTGCAGGTTACAGCCCGAACGCAATTTCTAACAACTAGGAACTTCAAGCCAAGCAAGATTTAATCGCCTGGCTTGCTCATCATCATCCGCGATCGCCATTATCGCCCCCAAACAAATCTAGCGACTACTACCGAGTCTCCTTCACACACACACACCGCGGAAGGTCGCTCCCCCGTCCCGCACACCGCTGAACGCCCTGCAGCGGCAGCACCCCGTGCCAAGCGGGAAGGGACACCACCTTCCACCCACGCTCGGGGCCTCCACGTGGCCGCGCAGAAAGGCCTCCGTGGGGAGGGCGCGCTCCCCAAAGGCAGGGGGCGAGAGGGACACGGCAGAGCGGACGCCGAGGAGCGGGCCGGTCCCGCCAGGGCGCGGAGCTCGGCCT
>VXAK01009018.1:1985-19664 GCA_013399435.1 Arenaria interpres
AGGGTTTTACTTTAGTGGTATCCAGTAAGAATAATACAAGTTGTAGCCAGTTCTAACATGACTTCTATATGTCTGCGGTGGCAAGCTTCTTTAACGAAAGCTAATTACTGGACCAAACCAGCTGTTTCTGAGTTACGTCTCTGTGAAGGGTAATGAGGAGAAAGGAATATTTTGGTATTAATGCAGTTTCTTTTGGAATGCGCGTGTCCCTACTAAATGCTGCTAGGTATTATCTTAGCTTGATAACTGTCCCACAAACCTTCAGTTTCTCATAGCAGGGGCCATGTTCCTTTTTTGTCTGCCTTACATAAATGATATTAGTGTGCCAGAACCCATGTTATTACCTTTGTATGAATATCACCAGTGCAGAAAGTCTCCTCAGACTTTGCCAAAACTGTCTCAGGGCTTCCTGAGACTGTCCTGGACGCTGCTACCCTTCATAGAGCTCTGTGAGTATTCCTGCTTCTGCTGAGGACTGTATAGGAAAATTGCTACATAGCACTGTAGGACTGCAACTTGTTACTTCTAAATTACAATACGGTCTTGAAAGGCTACAATCTAGCTAGGATAATTTGAGAGGTAGACCAGAGTTCTAACTTTGCTGTGAGAATCAGCTGTGCTTTAATCATTCTGGAAGGAACTGGGTTATAAATACTCATAGAATTTTGAGTACTTTGAAAATTCAAAGAATACATAATTGCTTGTTGTTATCTCCTGGGGAAAAAAAATCTGTGTGTTTCTAATAAAATCTGGTAAAGTGCTGCTGTCATAATGCTGAATTTGAATACTTTCTTGTTTTTTTTTAATACTGGCAGATTGGTTATTACTTCAGCTATGGTAACTGAGGATGTTTTCCTACATCCCATGATTTAACATGTTGAACTGTGAATTGAAGCAGCTGAAGTATAGGCCCACATTCCCCTCTCCTCACCATTTTCTGAAGATGGTAACTTCCAGCAGGGGAGGTACCAGATAACAGGCAATGTACAAATGGCTTAAATCTCTCCAGCGGTTGGCTCATTTCTATTCTGGTGCCACATGTTGTTATCAGCAATTTGTGACATTCATCAAAAGTGGAAAGTGTGTATGTTTTTTCTTTTTCGTAATGTATGTGCTACCATTGCAGTTAAGCTGAGTGTTAAACTATTAATGCAGTTTGTTTTATTACTTTGGCAATACTGCCCTAGCAATTACTGCTCAACAGATAGACTTTGTTCAGGAAAAAAAATGTCAAGGTGAGGCACAGCAAGGAAAAAAAAAGTCATTAGCTCCTAGCTAATCAGAAATAATACCTTAATGGTTTTTGTGGGTGTTTTTTAGATTTTCTCTTGTTCTTAAAAATTGTAGATAGCAAAGGAAAATGATATAAGAAGGGGCTTGATGGACTTAGTGGAAGGAGGTTATGGAAACAAATAAGCCCCTTTGTTTTCTTTCTGTAAAAATGCTTGGTGAATTTCAGACTCGGGATTTTTCTGTGAATGTATTTATAGATAAGGTAATTGGTACTAATTCAGCTGGAATTAGTATCAAAGTGGAACGCACAACAACAGAATAAATACTCGAGTCCATATAGAGTTTGCTCAAATATATTTAGGTAATAGGCTGAAAGAGCTCTGTCAAAGCTTACATCCGTTATACTAGTGATATGTCCTAGTTCACAAAAGTCAGATTCCGAGCTCATTTCTTCACAATCTGGACATGTTTTGTTTCCAGGTTTGCTTTCTGGTCTCTTGATAGAGATTGTCTTCTACTTTGTTTTTACTCATGAATGAACTGCAGCTTTGGTCTTTTTGTAGCTTCCCTTTATTTTCAATTTTTGATTGTATCTTACAGTTTTATTAGTATTGCCTGTTTTAAAAAATATGTTGTAAAAATTTTTAAGTTAATCATAATTTTTTTATATATTTGTATTCTCCTTTAGTCTCTACTTTTTATGTTAAAATGAGATGGCTGATATAGCACAAAGTAAATTTAATTAAATGTTAATAAGTAATGATTATAATAAATATATTTTGCTGGCAATGCTACATTAATATTTTGCTCTGAGGTCTGAATCTGGACTTTTATCATTGTACTCAGATTTCTAATCCTTGCACAGCGTTCCACTGCAGTTGGTCTTTGGTAAAGGAGGAGTCGTTCTTTACAAAACGTGACTAGGATCCAGATTATTCCTAAATGATGGATCTAGATTTTTCAGTTTCATAGTAAGAATGATACGGATTTACTATATCTTTTCTATTGCAAAATAAAATATTTTGAGCCATAAATTCAGTACTATTTGTGGAAATCATCTATTCATTCAAGATATGAACAAAAATTGAAGTTTACCTTTTGTGTTTCTTTTGATATGACATTCCTAAATCGTGTAACATTTCTCTTCATTTTGACAGTGTCCAAGTGGATGAACTTAAATGTTAGTTGTAAGAGTACAATTTGTCTTTTACTAATAAAGGTGGTGGTTTTTGTGCGGCATAATATTTGAAACCATCTCGTACACAGGTGAACTAATTAAATAACAGTGTCAGATTTAAAATCTTGTGTGTTTTGGCAAACACCATGAGTAAGGTAGATTTATGCTATACTACACTGTTTCTTTATTTCTATGGTAAGAATCAGGATTGGGAATATCTAACCTGAGTCCCTTTTCCCTTTTGCAAGGGAAAACAGTAAATACTTTTGACGCCACTACTATACTGTTCAGGTTTGTAGTACTAAGGCTCTCATCCAAACAACTTTGCGGTCGGTTAGGTATGAATTTGTAATATAGGTCTCTCACTAGAATTAATACATACTAACGTTGAAGAAAGGGTTGCAAAGTTCTTAAAAAGAGGGTGAAACTGTCTTGAAAGTATTAAGTTAAAAACAATGCATTTGTCAAATAAACCTCAGATGTTGACATATAAATTTTTTTTATTCCCCAAAGAGCTTTGTATACAATTTAAAGCAGTGAAAATAACTGGTATTATGAAGCCTGGTCTAGCTTTGTGAGTGACTGACTTTTTTTTTTCCTTTTCCACCATCCTACATATAAATACTGAGAAGCTTGGCATAAAGAACGCAGCCTGGGGCATACCCTATAAAACTTACAATGCAATTAAATGAGCAATTTCTACTGGAAATAAAATTGGTACGTTGAGTAGAATATGAATTAAACCACGCAAGAGCAGAGTCAGACAACCTTTCGTAGTACTCCAGGCTCTTCAAAAGAACCCCCAGGGTCAGCAGTACCAAATGCAGCTGACAGGTCAAGGCCAATCAGTAAAGAAAGATAACTGCAGTTTGCAATGAAAAGCAGGTCATTCCAAATTTTGATTAATGTAGTCTCAATGCCGTGGTGTCCACTCGAGTGGGTTAGCAAAATAAAGACAGATAGCAGTGGATTAACTCTAACACTTCTTTATTATACTGCAGCCGTTACAAGCTTCTCAGCTGCATTCTCTAAGACTAGTTTTCCCAATTTACGATCCTTCATCTCACATTGCTCTCTGTCCTGAATTCTGTGGAATTGTCTCAGTTAAAAGGGGCTGCCCTGTTGACTATTTGCAGGACCACCAAAATGACCTCAAAATAACTTTGGAACAAGGCAAACTCACCACATTCTTTACATTATGATTAGTTGATATTTGCAGTATGTTTATCCTGTGGAGCATATAAGGCAAAAAATGGCTTTGTTAAAACACTAGGGGCAGCCAATTTGTTGTTTATTGGCAGTTTTTGTTACACAAAACAAAGACTCAAAACCTTTGGCTACAGAGTGAACTTTGCAAGTGTAACTTGCCAGCAGCAGGAATCTGAGCAGTCTAGATAAAATGAAGAAATGTTGCTGTGTAAAATTTCCTCTTATGAAAGAGCAAATGCGATCCTAATCTGTGCTCCTTAGATGGCATTTTTTTGAAGTAGAAGAGAAACAAGTATGCTCTCTTAATTGTTCTTTTCTGTTCCAAGATAAAATTAGCAAAGAAGTGTTCGTATACATACTGGCCAATATGGTATCGAAATAAGGCTTTACAAAACACAAAATGTCTCTGTCATGGGAGTATAGAATTCTGTAGCATATATGAAGGTAGCCCAAGAGATTTAAAACAACAAAATAATCTGATCTAGATGGTTTCCTTTCATTAATTTCCAGTCTTTTGTTTTGTTTGTTTTTCTTTTGGAAGGTAAGTATTTGTGCCGTACCAGTTTGAATATATTATAACAGTTTTCATTAACCCATGTCCTTCCGTGCATAGTCTTCTAAATCAATCTGTTAGTTGGAACCGGGTTTTGTTGTTTGAAACTGTCATTTTAGACAACTGCGCTTTCATTATGTCAGTTGTTACCCTGGAAGCATAGGTGCAGTCTGTACCCATAATCTCCTCAGTACTGCTGTGTGGGAGCTGGTCTTTGCTCTGCTGTACAGTTGGATGGAAGGGCACTACTGAAAGAGGCCTGAAGGCAGTGGCACTGTAGTATGCAAATGGAAGAATCTAACCAGTCTAGATAATAGCAGAGATGTAGATGAGGTTCACCATTTCCCCATTAGGCAGGACAAAAATATCACTATAGTATTATACAAGAGGTAACCTTTTTCAGAGTCAGAATTGAAATGCTTTTTCTTTCCTACACAGCTGACAGTATATGTTATTCTGTGATTTATTTGTTATTTTTGTAGGGAGAAAGCTGTCAGCTAGATATTTTAGTGAACCAACTGCAGAATCTGTAACATGTATAGCACTATTGTTCAAAGTGTACATTATTTTCTCTCTGATCCTATGGAAGGTTGTAAAAAAGAGTATGTGTAACTTTATAAGCTACGCTGTTTAATGGTGCCAAGACCAGAATGGCAGGATTCTCTTGAGGTGACTGCCATTCCTGATACAGAAATCTTGTTTGTATGTCCCAGCTTTCAGAATGACTTTGGACAGCTGCAGAGAACCTGCTCTATAATAGGAAAAAGCTCTAATTTCTTTTTAGGGAAGATTTTCTTAACATTATAGAAGTATTTCAGTGTCTATTCAGACCACAGCTGACACATCAGCCACAAATATCATGTATTTGTACATTAACAGTGCTCTGTTATTGGTAATATGTGAACATTCATGGATTTCTTTGCCCAACCTGTAAATACATAGCCAATTGGCAACAGTTGCCTGAATTTTTGTTTCAAGGCTGTTTTGTTTCTGAGGCTGAGCAGTAGCTGATTAGCTTGTAACTTCCCTGCTTTGAACTCTGTGTGTGTCTGAATGTGTGTGGGGGAGTGTGCCAATGCGTGTGTCCGGTCGGCTCATAGTGACTAGTCTGAAAGAATCAGAGCAGAACGTGGCATTGAAGTCTATTGCAATGTCAGAATCGCTGCCGTCAGAGAATGGAAACCGAGTCCCTGCCTCTTAGGGTGTCTGTAACCAGCCAGCAGACAATGAAAGCAGCAGGCTCTAATGAGAAAAGGGAAGCCAGTGAAGGAGACAGACTCTGTGAAATTTATTAGCTGGTGTAATAAAGCTGCTTCTTTGGGAATGAACCTGAAGTGGCCTCTGAGTTTATTTGGGATAAAAAGCCCAGTAAGGGAGGCAGTTTATTGGGGTTCATCCTTTTCATAATCCAAGATATTGACCTCTACAATCTCCTAGCCAGTAGCAAAAATATCAGACTCTCCCATCTGTGCACACTGCCGTTTATTTTCGTCTAATAAAAACAAGCCCTGAGTCTGTTAACTATTATCCATTTCCCTTTGTATGTTACCAGTCATCATTGAGAATATTGCTTTCAGACTCATCTTAGTTTATAGCCCCAAATATTTCTCGTTTGCCTTGAATAATTGTTTTCTGTTGAAAATTAGGTAGCTGGCTTGTTAATTAGCAAGATATAAACGAGCCACATCCCTACATTTTTAAAGCTATGGTGCCAGCTAGTGGTGAGAGATGATAGACAGCACCTCAAGCTTGACATTTATGTAAGTGTACAGTATATTTTTATTTGCATCATGATAAGGTGACATTAAGTTTTATTTGTCAGTTATCACTACTTTGTGACAAAAAAGGCAAAGCAAAATCAGTAGCTGCTATCATTTTCCAGTCGGATTTTAATTGAATATTGTTTATTTGAAACCTTCCTGCCATTATTGATGGAGTGATTGCATCATTCATCAGGCCATTTGCCAGTGAAGTCTTTTAGTCCTTAGTTTCTCATGTGTGGACATCAGTTCCTATGCGTTATGAACCTGTAGGTGCTCTTTTACTTTGCTAGAAAACAGAATTTCTTAAAAAATGCAGTAGAGCTTAGTTGTGAGCGAACAGATGCTCAGACGGTTTCTGCAATTGATTCACTTGTGAACAGCAAGGAGAGTTCTAGTGTGGCCAATATGGGGTAAAACTCTTCATTGATTATATTTACTTGTAACTGATGCACAACACTAAGATGAAAATCATGTATTTTATTAACATGTAAGGAAAATTTAAACAATTCGTTATTCACATGCACTATCTGTATTTAAATAAGCACACAACAGAAAAAAAAATAATAAGCAAACCTTAAGAACATTTGTAAAAAAATCTAAAAAATAATTAATATTTCTTATGGTTTTTGTACAAAGAGTCATTGTCAGGCCATCTTTTCTAGTTTAATTAACAATAACTGATCTCAGTGAGGTTGTGGAAGGCTCTTGAATACTAATAAATAAAACCAGAAGATGAAGCATTTTTTTCATTAAATAGTAGGAGCTGTTTATAACTCTATTACTTACTGCTAAAATCAATTATTATTACTAATACTCTACTCGTAATTTATAACTGGAGGCACATTGAAGGTTGTAAAGCAGAACTTTTCTTTTTAAATGTCAGACATAGCCATGAAGGTCAGCTGTTGTGAATAAGGACACCTCAGATGAACACACTTGTAATAATATTTGTGAAGATAGATCTAGTGTTAGTGACAGCTGCAGGCAGTAAGCAGAGCTGTCACAGTCTTACTTCCAGTCTAATGCATATGACTGCACTGATGTAAAAATACAGGGATGTTTCTAATCCAAGGAAATAAAGAAAATGGAATTACTTTTGTATAATATTTAATCAACTATCTAGGCAAACAAGCAATTTATTTAAAAAATATGCTTGAAATATTAACCTATACAAGAAATAGTCTTCTGTTGTTAAAATAAACTGTATTCTAATAGGTGTGAAAGAATTTCAGGGGCCCATGGTTCTTGTTTGTTTCATTGCATGTAACTACTTGAAATACACTGTCATATTTTCATCATACACTTCCTTTTGGTGCACTTTCCGTAGATAATGTGTTTGTAACAGTTGTGCACTTTCTATTTTTTTCATGTGCTGTTTCAATACAGTTGTTTTCTTTTAATATCATGGAATATTTAAATGAGAAAACCTATACGCTTAAAATGTTAAAATGCAAGTATGAATCTTAACTGATTTCTTTTAGTTTTTATAATGTATTTTTCACACTCTTTCCCTATTTATTGCTTAGATGTTTTGGGATATTCTGCAAATTGGTAGTCTCTTGACATCTACATAACTGTTGATTCTATAAAGATTTAATTTTTCAAAGAACTTTTTTTATTTTTGTCAAAATTAGGTAGACGGTTGGACAAGCTGATCTTTAAGGTCCCTTCCAACCCAGAAGATTCTGTGATTCTGTAACTTATCATGTTTTGCCCAGTCACAGAAAATTAGGTGCACACTTTGAATTTCAGACCAACACATGGCATTCTCCAGCTTCAGTTTTCTTTTTTTTGATGCTTTAAATTAAACAACTGTCCATAAACATTGTATTGGTATGTAAATAAAACACCATATTCATGCTATAATTTCTTATTTTATTTTATTTTATTGAAACTCCACGGTCATTTAGAAAAAAAGTTGCTTATTCAGGCTAATGACTATAATGTTGTCAGCACTGAGGTTAAATTGTCAAGGTATTTGACTTCCAAACAAAATAATGTGCAGTGCAATGATCTAAATGCTGTGACCATATTTGTAAGTTGAGACATCCATTTGGACTGGCAATCATGGTATTTAGCTATCATGGTATTATACTCCAAATGTGTTTCTTGTCCAAAATTAATACTTCAAGCAGAAGACAGAAATGATACCAAAGGATTTTTTAAAAAAATTTTTTTAGAAGGTATTTTAAAGTTTATTTTCCATGTGTTTACTGGGTAAGATACAAATTTAACATGGTGCTTTCTTTACTACTGTAGAACACATCTTATAATAGCACTGAGATAGTATACACCTAGTGTATTCTAAAGTGAATGCCCTTGTGCATTCCGATAAAACTGTCTGAAATTTGTGCATTTAAAAATCTATGTAATAGATTAAGTTCAGTGGACTGAGAAGAATCCAGATTTTAAGCCTAAACCTTGATTTTAAAAAAAGATTTTAAACCTGCCAAAATTGAGTTGTCAGGTAATTCCTTTACATCCACTGATGTTGTGTTGTGCCTGCATTTGATACCATGGCTGATGAAGGGGGAAAAAAGATTCACAATATTTTTGAAGTCAGAAGGAATGTGTTTGGAAGGCCCTTTGGCAAAAAACGCTGCTTTATCATTTAGAAAAAGCTACCACTTTTGAGTATCTGGTGGCAGCATTTTCTGCCCTTCCCTTGGAATGCTGTCACCGGAACCCCCCACAGAACTCTGTGTCAGAAGATGCAGCAGCCCAGTCCGAGAGTTGGCCACATCTGTCAGGAAACTGCTACAGATGGTTCAACTCATTAGCTGACGGAACTCCCAGCAAACATCATCCAAGAGTATGGGGACCTCACTTGGACTGAATGGTAAGCTCGCCTCCTGTTCAGTGCCATTATGTTTTCTGCAAAATAAGATCCTTAACCATTTCTATTGGACCCTGAATACGCTTGAATGTAACCAGCCTGCAGCCCTGTTTAATGCAATTTGCAAATGTGAAAATTTTAAATTAACACTAGTTGCAACATTACAGGTCCACCCAAACAGTGTCTCAAGCATAGCTCACATTATCTTTTAAATGTTGGCTGTATTTGATATTAGTATGTCTCCATAATGATCTCACAGCTGTGATGCAATGAACTCCAATGCATTTCTAATATATTATACATTTATATTTGTAAGAGCTTTGCTTTAGTATCATGTTTATATTGTTATGTGTGCAGTCACTCATGCAGAATTTCTCATCTTACCTTTCTTCTTGTTACTCAGTGTTTCTAGCAAAGCTGTTACATATTTATGTCAGTGTTAGCAGCAGAGCAATTACAGCAGGTGCGTTTCATAGTTAACTTCTGCCGCAGAGCCAGCAGAGGGAGCATACACATTGATGTTTTATCATACCTGCAGATTTTGGCTGTTTTTCTCCCCTGTTTTTGTAAATACATGTATTTTCATACATGTGGTTATTATATATGACAACGTGGCAAATATTTGTGCTCTGAAAGTGCTGTAACTGGAAAGAAAAGCTGAGCTGTTTATTGTTTTATTATTAAAAAATTACCATTGATTTTGCAAAAATTGCATATATCAGTTTCTGTATTGGGGGTAATTCTTTGGACAGAGTTTTTCTGAACCCTGGAGAGAAAAACCTTTCCCCCAAAAAACCCCTTCTATTATACCACAGAATACACTGACTTTGGAAAAACCACAACATAAATTTAAGGACAGGTTAAAATGACTTCACACACTTGCAAGGTCAAACCCTTAATAAATCACTATACACATTGTGTGCAGTTCACCTGTGTGCAATAGGCTTGAAGAGACTGTTCTGGTCTGTTCAACTGATATTTGGAGATACATTTTGGGTGTATGCAAAGCATACTATGTAAAGACTTTTTTTTCAGTTACATCTAAATGTATAGACTCTTAGAATGTGAAATTGCTCTGAAATCATTCTCATATTCATAGTCATTGTGCCTTGGGCCTGCTCCCAAAGTTGACAGGAATTTTACATGAAGAAGTGTCAGGACGGAAGGATTCTTTTGGCACAATCTTATATGTGTTTAAACAATACAGTGAACTAAGTCTTACTTTGTAAATTATGTTGTTTGCATCATGATTTAAACTTTATTTAACTACTTTTTTTTTTTTTTTATTTAGCATTATTACACTATGTGCTTGGTTAAGCCAGGCGGGGTTGATTATCATTAAAGTGTTATTTATTTCTATTTTATTAAGCCCCTTTTTACATTCATGTTACAGGTTAATTTATACTTTTATTTCATGCACTACTTGGCTTTACTGATTAATATGCCCCATGGCATTCAATAAAGCCAGGCAGTGGAGGAAATAAGAGTGGTATTAATTTCTAACATTGCTATAAATTTGCCTTAATAAAACTAGCTCAATAACACTGCAGTAGTAATACAATGGATGCTTCCAAATTGTTAGCAAAGGCACAACTGAAAGAACAACACATTTTTTTCTGGAATTTAAGAATGCTGTGCTATCTTTTTACTAGTGTTCAAATTAGACTACCTGTTATAATACTGTGTGCTCTTACATAGTGTTCTAAAAAGTGGTATGTATTTTTAAAATGAATTATTATTTTACTTAGTCAATCAATTCAGTCAGATGCAGATAAATCCTTTGGATCCTTTCAAATGCCTTGCAGTTTTTCATGACCACTGTTACTTAACAGACTGCCTAAACCCAGGTTTTTAAATATCAAAGGAAAAAGAGAAAATTCTGGAGTATAAGGGCAAGCAGCAAACAAGAAAACTTAAAAGAATAGATTTTCTTTTTATTAGTAAAATAACTACCATTGATTTACGTTTTCCAATATTTTCCATTGATTTACGTGTTGTTTTGTAGTAGAGTGAAATTCTCAAGAAAGAAACACAAATACAATTGGTAAATGTTAGTTTTAGGTCTACGGACTACTCATTATAGTGGAAATATTTTCTGCTATATTTTAATTATTTACTATTAACTATGGTAGCTATATGTCTTTCAGGTCTAGATTGTGAAATCCTTGTAGTATGAAATTGTTAAGTAATCTTTGCCATGTAACAGCTGGTGACTTTTCACTCATGCCTGCATTCCTTTCTTGTTCAAACTCATATTGACTTAACTAAAAATTTTGCTCAGTAAGAGGGTTTTGGATACAGCTGTTATTTGACCTCAGTGCAAAATGAAAACATGATAAAGTTAGCGTACAAAAATCCAGAAGGATTGCCAAATTCTCAGAGCTTGATCCTGGAAGGTGCATGGCAAAGCCCTTAATTGCTCTTGAAGCCAGTGGGATGTGAGCCTTCTCTGCACTTTGCTAGGTCAGATCTTAATAAATCACTCGACACATTTTGCAGGGATCACCTATGGGGTGAAAGGCAGCAAATGTTTAAAAGGATTAATATAAACATTATATATCATATGGAACTTATTTTTACATTCAGGCAGCTATGAAAATAATACTGTCATTTTGATAAGTGTATTGGTTAGTTAAAATCAGATGGTCAGCAGACTATTTACTGTCATTTGATTTTACTAAATAAATGCACTTATATACATTTACATAATGCATAGGCTGAGGATCTACCAATGTGGATTCAAATTTAAATTTTAGGCTTTATGTAATGGTTTTTGTTTAATATGTTTTTCTAAATAGTAGCAGAACCTGTAAAATTGCCCTATTTACTATAAAACTCATGTATGCCCAGGCATACCATTTATTTTGCTTATATGGTGCTGGTATAGTTTAATTATGGCAAATAACTTTGTTAAGGTGTTCTGTAACCTTTTAGTCATAGAGTCACTGAAGTTAGAAATAGAGATGGTCTCTTCGCGAGTGCAGGGCACAGCCAATTCAGGTCTGTGCCCTACATAGGCAATGGGTGGTGTTTTATCTGGGGTAGTCCTCTTGCACAGTTCCATTTTATCAACTGGCTTCTCAGAAGAGTATTTAGTTTCTAATGGGAACTAAATGTCTTCTTCCTGTATGAATCTTTAAATAAGATATTAGCCAGCAATAGGAATAATGACATTCACAGTCACGTTAGATTCAATGTTTTAAATGGAGATACAATCCGTCATACTTTAGGGGAAATTTGCCAACTGCTGTGTCAAGCTGGATAGCTTATTCTACAATTGTGCTTCGTGGAAAGCTACTCTGTATGCCCCTGGAGTGGTGGCAAATTCGGTTAGATAAATAGACCATAAATTAGATTGTTTGGCATTTAGTTTGCCAGAAATGCCGAAAATCTTTACCACACATTAATATCAGTGATATATGCAGAGAGTTAATGCTTTCCATCTTTCATTGACAACAGAACAAGTTTGGCCTACACATTAGCTCTCTGGATAAGGCATTTGGGATGGGCGTAAAAGATACTTAGAATATTTTATTTCTAGCCATGTACATAAGCAGCAGATACGATTATAAAGGAAAATTCACAACAGTAATTTTTTAGTGTTTAACCCCCTCAGTGCAAAGCTATATATCTCTTTTCTTCTTGTATTGTCCCAGCCAAGCAGAATAAGCTGCAGAGCTTGCAAAACTGAAAAATGTATGTTTGGGCTGTGAGGCATAACACGTGCAATTAAATATGAGAGGATCTCTTTAATTAACAGTGTGAGGGCCGGTGGGCGGAGCGAGTAAGGGTGTCTCCTCAGCCTGGGTGCTGCAAGTAAGGCAAAGGGTTAAGGTAATGTCTTCTCCTTTGAGAGATTTTGAAAAAGCAGTCCATTTTAAAGGGATGTCTACAAATTATAAATAGAGAAGGGTGAATTCCTTTCCCTATCTCTTGCACCATACTTACCTTCATGCAGATGTTGAAGCAAGAATATTCGTTTTGGTTTCAACTTTTTTCCAAGTGTCTTTTATAGGTAGGGATGGGACTGATACTTTTATTTCTTTTGCTCTTTTAGTTTTGTTGTTTTGTATTATTTCTTTTCTTCCACCTATATAGCATACCTGTGCTTTTATAGAACACAGAAAATCCTATACTTTTTGTAGAAGGAAATATGTACTGATTTTCTATTTTGGCCTTACACAAAAATGTTTCTCCTCTTTCAATGTATTTTTATAGAATTAAAACGTGGTGCCTTTATTTATTGCCTGGCAATAAATATTATTTATTTTTACACCTCCTCCTTTACAGCACAATCCTGGAAGAGGAACTGTGATCTAAAGATTGTTGTTAAGTTTTACATTTCCAGCCATGCATTTAAGTAACTTTCGTTTCAAAAGGAATAGACCACTTTTGAGCTGACATTCTCTGGGAACTAGAACCTAAAATTCAAAAACAACGTAGCCAAATCCCTGCCTGTAGGTACAAGAAGAGCGTAAATTGAACACAAGGGGGAGCTGCAAGGGCAGCTGTACCCACCGGTGCGATTGATGTGGAGTAGTCACCCCGAGATAAAATATGCCATAAACGTAACGCCACTGGGTACAATTCTAATAAAATGGTCATTCTGGGGTGGCGATGCTGAAAATGCTATTGTCATCTGTTGGGTTCCACCGAGCTCAGCTGCGTTCCACGCCCCCAGCTCAGCTGCAGTGCACCCAACCTCTCAGGTCTGTGCAACCTCTGCAAGGAAATCCTTCCATGAATAGTGGAGATCTTAATAAAGAGATAGGAAAATAAAAGTGGGATGGGGGGGAGGAAGGATAATAATTTGGATATAGCCATATTTCCTTTCCTTGTGTGCATTCACATATTTGTTTGAAATCCTGGTTGAAAGGCAGATGCGGAGAAATGTACTATCCTATAAACTGTTGGAAGTTGACCTCAGTTGGTGGTTTTGGTATGGTTAGTAGTTTAAGCACAGTCCTGAAAATGGTCTATATAGAGATGGGTTTAAGGAACATTTGTCTCTATCTAGATTTTATGGAAAGTCCTGCCTTATGCTTGGGCTGGAGATGCAGATATGGAAAGGTGAACTTCACTTTTTTGCCTACCAGATTACCACTGCTCCTTACATGCTAATAAATAATGAGAGTTGTAATAATGATGATGACAACAATACTAATAATAATCAATGTGAAGAGCAGATCAGACAAAAGAACTTGCTACTAGGGAAAAATCAACAGAAACATTATGGACAATTCACCCAATCCGCTTCACCCACAGAAATAAACTTTATCTTTAAAATTCAAGCAAAACAAACACCTGTTTCTTTTATCTTTTGAGCAGATGTTTGACAAAAGCCTTCCCTGTTATGGTCCCTTAAGTAAAAGATTGTCTGGGGGATCTTTAGACAGTGTGGATGTCATTTGCTGCAGCTCAGGCCAGGTGCAGAGTCCCACTCTACCTGCCACTCATTGCAAATTGCAAAACTATGGCCCTTTTAATTACAAATCAATGGGCCTCATTTTATTGGGCCTTCCTGAGATTGATGCTGTATAGCCACACCACTTCTTTGTATTTAATTAAATTTTCTGTGAAATAAATGTCATGCATATATGCATTTATGCATATATAAGAATAGATATTGGCCAAGGAGGCTGGGGAAGTTATCACAGAGGGGTGGTGCTTTCAGCCTGGTGCTTTTAGGACAATGATACAGTAAGTCTTACCAAATGTCTGGAGTCAAGTCATCTGAGATAGTATGGACAGTTTGTGTCAACTATAATTCTATTTGTACTATGATCCCGGGCCTTTTTCCTAAAATCCAACACCTTTTGTGTTTGAGTCTTTAAGTTTCTGTTATAAACTTGCACAATAAATTCAGCTACTGAATCCAGGGAGAATGCAAGGCTTTGTGGCTTCAGAATTCCGTCTGAGGAGATGCATCTGAAAATATTTACTTTTCGATGGTTATTTTTATCCTGTTCTTTGTTAGAGAAAAATATGTAGGAAAAATGTGTTCCCAACTATAATAGTTGTTACAAAGCAGGGTCTTTCTCTTTTAAACTCTAGAGTATGTTCTTCCAAATTGCAGCATTTTTTTTCTGGCATTTGTTACTTGGAAAAGAAAAGATGGGAATGACAGCAGGAAAAGATGAAAACTAGATTACAGCAAATGGAATAACTCTTTAGGAGCAGTACACTTTTCACCTCTGGGTGCCACTGTTCAACTGTTTCTTGTACAGTGACAATCTGCTTGTAAGTCTAACTGTTACTGGAGAAATATTCCCTAAAAGAAACTGTTAAAGAGATATTGTCCGTATCTCTGGGTAATCAAGAAACAAGTTTCTGTTGTATGGATATTAGTTATGCACTGTTCTGACATGCTATTTACATACTGAACAACAAAACAGTAAACAGTCCACATTTGTAAGGTTTAATGAGTGAAGAGTCTGATAGTTTATTTAAAACTTTTCTTGCCTCTATAGTTAGAAGTTGAAATGTGAATCTCCTTTTTTTTTTTTTCTCTGTATAAATGAATACTAGTAGAGAATTCTTAAGTGCACGGATTTACTGTAATCATTCAGTTGATTTAAACAAGTTTTACAATATCAAAGATAATTTGCTTTATTACCCACAACCTACTTAATTCAAAAATCTATTGACTGGTATCATTTCTTTTCAACTGCTGTGGAACTGCTAATATTCAGAGCAAAATTAATTGCAGTCTGTGTATCCAGCTGTTCCACCAGATTAATTATATTGTGACTATTTCTCCTATAAACTCCACCAGGGCAACTCATTGCTGCATGACACTAAACTTCTCTGAACTGTACTATGATTTTAATTGTAGTCATACAGAAATCTGTGAATTAAATGTATGTTATTTAACTCCTTCATTACTATAAGGCTGTGTTTTGAGCAACATTTTCAAAATAATAACCATTGCATTTTAGATCATAATGATATGTACCTTTTCTGGCCCATAGTGTTCTGGGAGGAACACTGCTGCTGGCTTGCCCATACCTTCAATCTAGAAGTGTTGTTCCTGCGCTTTACTAAGTACGGCAGTCTGTTAATGAAAGCCAGCAAGCTATCTCATATTTGCACACAGATAATGGAAAGCTCCATGATAGCCTTATAAACAGGCTGTATTTATTTTTGTTCAGTGGTTCTATCTGTTGTATATATGCATTTGTTCAAAGTGGTAGAGGAAAAATTCAGACTAAAACATCTGTTAAAAATTAATTTCAACTTTGTCCCAGATTTGGACATTTTTTTCTATCCAGTTTCATTGGAAAATCCCAAATAAATAGAGCACCTCAAAATAAAAGAATTTAGCTTTATCCTGGGAACACACAGTTCAGGTTTTGGAAGGGGAAACGTGTAATAAAATGCTGCTCAAATGAAACTGGTAAAGCTGTAAAATACGTAAGTGGAAACTTTGAGGAAACTGGCAATGAGAAACTGGAAATCAAGCAGTAATTTAAGTTTCACACAACCACCCTTTGCATGTGTGAGTACAAAGGAGAGACTAGGCAGAAATGTGAGTCAGAGCTCTCCTCTCAGGAACTGAAGGGACAGAGATTCCCAGCATCTGTTTCCTTAACTATCACCCAGAGGATACTGGTGGTAAATCAGTGAGTAAAAATAGAACCAGAAAACTAGCTCAAAACAAATGAGGTACTGTAGTTTGCAGTAGCTTTGCAGTAGATCTGTATCCAGCTCAGCTTTCATCCGTGTTCAAATTGGATGTGTCAGATCACATTCACTTCTAAACAAATTCTTATTAGAATCACAAGCATGGGTAATTAGGAATTAGAATACCCAGCCAAATTTGATGCCTAAATGGGAGATTTATCCTGCTCGCATATTTTAATGAATGCATCAACGTCATTGTTGTAGAACAAGATGGCCAAACCCTTTCATAGTGTTAATCACTGCTCTTCTTTTGAAGTGAATGAGCCTATGTTGAGTTGAATCAACTCTGGTTCAGCCGAGAGACTCCAACTGGAAGAATGAGTTTGTATATCTGAATTATTTTAGGTGCCCCATTGATCTGTACATAATTTCCATGTCATCAGGGAAGGCTGAAGTAACAATACTTTGCCTTGA
The DNA here is from genome assembly GCA_013399435.1 of Arenaria interpres. Taxonomy (NCBI): domain Eukaryota; kingdom Metazoa; phylum Chordata; class Aves; order Charadriiformes; family Scolopacidae; genus Arenaria; species Arenaria interpres. The sequence goes on from VXAK01009018.1 coordinate 18,854, forward strand.
AGGGCTCTAGTGAAACTTAATTAAAGTACTGTGAATTCTTAATCTGGAAGACACATATAATTGCAAGGAATTCTTATCAACCCTAAGAATTCTGACTTTATACTTGAACATCAAAAATTTAAAATAAAATTTTACCAATTTATTAAAGCTGTGATGTTTTTAAAAAAAATGTCAAAGATCAATATGGAATCAACATGTCTTCAGTATATCCCATTTGCTGTAAATAGCCTTGCTATTAGATATGTGAATGTAATGTGACTCTGGGACTTCTGAAGAAAACCCCAACCTTTCCTTTTAGAAATATATTAATTTATGTGCAAATAATATGAGATATTAATGGAATCTATAATATTTTTGTAAATGATAGTTTCAGATTTTAAGAAATACAGCAGGTTTAAGGAATTAGATTTTCAGGTAGGAGAAGCTAACAATTTTTAGCAGAATTGATCCAGTAAGTCATCATTGACAGCTGTTAGTGACTACCTTTTCAATATGTACTATTGTCAAGAGAGAATAAAATTTTTATGTCATCTTTTAGTGTTTTGCCTCCTCATATTTTGAGGATATACTTTTTTAGTCTTGTTTTATTCATCATAAAAGATGTCTGGTTTTATCTCCAACACAAGATATTTTAGAAAAGCCTGTTCTTCTAGGGGAGTTCATAATTTTAGTAGCAGTAGCCCTAAAAATTCTTGTGGTTGAGGAATATTTGATAAAACAATAAAAAGCTGACAAAAAAGAGAACAATCATATATGCAATAAATACTAAAAATGAATCACTGTTGGTTAAAAGTTCCCAAGCAGAAGAGAA
>VXAK01009028.1:0-13759 GCA_013399435.1 Arenaria interpres
GTTTCCAGAAATCATATGGCTGGCACAACCTATAAAGATGTCGATTCCAAGTGACAGTCAACACGTTGCAAGATGAAACCATATGTTTATAGAAAAAAAAAAACACCAGAGAGAAATTTATCACAACAAAGTCTCTTAAGAAGCGTATGCACTTGAATAAAAACTATTGCTCATCTTTCACTAGATTCAGTCCAGTTAGGTAGACTTAGATATTAAATCACAGTTTTGGTATTAGCAAACCAGATACAATCTTATGATAGAACCAGCTGCCACCCATATGTGACTCTTCAATAACAGGGAAGATGCCATTTTCCAAATATAACTGCCTTAATGATTACATTTCTCTTGAGATAAAAGCTAAAGAGAAGCCATGAAAAGACTGGAAAAATACATACTTTATACAGGAAAAATTAAAATTATTACAATCACAATTAACTTATTCTATAAGAAAATTATTTTTCTAACAGTAAACAGTATTCATTGAAATGTTACTATTTTTACTATTCTGAAACAAATAATTAGAAGGATAATGGCTGCAACCTTAGACTCTATGTTTTAATATGTTTGTACACTGTACCTCTGTTGAACTCATTCAAGGCACCACATGGAATGTGATCTCCAGGTAGGGCAGAACAGTGAATTTAATTCTTTTCAACTCTCAGAAGAAATGCCGGTCTGAAAGTAAGACAAAGACCACAGATCCAAATTCAAGCTCTTTTCCAGGCTGCTAAGAGAAAACAAATTATATTATTATAGGTAACCCAAGCAGCATTCCTCTGAGTTGAACGAAATGCGTAGCACAGTTTATGAAAGGATGTATCAGAAGACTTGTGAATACTGGCCCCAAGCCAGCGATGTCACCAAGTCTTAATTCTTTTGTTACAGCATCTTTCAACACCAGTGTTTTAGCAGCGTATTATCTTGGCTATATATATATTATTTCTGGAAGCTTTCTAGCTTTTATTTCTCGAAAAAGAGTATAGGAACAGGTTCAGTATCTGATTTATATTTAATGAGTAATCAAGTGAGCCAGGGACAAAATGCGCAGTTTATCTGCTTTAGTAACTGCTCCACATAAAGAAATAATAACCTGGTTCATTTGTTTGAACAAGAGAGGTATACAGTATGAATCTATATGTCCTGATCTGAAACCACGCCTTCCTGATTTTGGTCTGGAAGTGCATCTGTATAAATTTATTCTGCTAAATTTGTGTAGCACCCACGACAAATAAATAAATAAGGCAAAACCACTGTACTCCAGCACTTTGCATTTTTAAGACTTTTTTTGGTTGCATGCAACTCTTCCAAAGTTTAGCTGTTTGGATAAGCCCTAGTTACTAGTAACTAGTTACCTGTAGTTTCTATACAGACGATTCCTTCATTTCTGGTGAAGGAGACAGGGAAGTTGATGTACTGTGAGGCTTCACAAGAAGTGGTTCACCATTGCTTTGTCTGAAATTTGGCAGGAAGTTGTCAAAGGAGAGCTTGTGTCAATCTTGTGAAAAGCCACCCAAAATTTGACAAAACAACAGTAAAGCTTAAAATCAATGTTCACGAGAGGGCTGAGAGAAAGTATTAACTGGTATATTATCATGGACTTTGCTATAATTTCTCTCTCAGTTCGGTAATACCTTTGATGCCTACCAATATGATATATGCTTTAGACCCAAATTTGGCTTGGTTGGTTAGGGCTTTTTTTAAATAAATATAGCTCAACTCTCAGCTCCAAGAGTTGCTCTCTTCATTCATGCACAGATTTAAATATCTAGATTTTTAGAGCATGCAGCTGCTGCCTGTGTTTACAAGGAAATTAAACTCAGTCTTCACCAAAGACAACTCTGAGGTAAATATTCAAGGTGTACCGTTATATTGTCATTTAGGGTTTTAACCCTATCAGAAGTAAAACTTCCAAACAACTGAATGAATTAAAATACAGCCAGTAAGCTTTTGAAATTACAGGATATCTAGCTCCTATTCATCCGTTCCTGGCTGTCATTTCCTAGTAAAAGCTGTACTGAGTGATATTTGTGCAGTCGGCATGAGACCATGAAATCAAAACTTAGTGCATCGTACATCAGGTGTGATGCTTTCACATAAATGTATTCCTTCCACTGAAGCACATCTTCATAGATCCTTCAACCATGGAGTAGCTTCCAGATGGAGTAGAGGTTTCCAAGATAAGGCAATAACTTTTCTGGTTAATAATAAAGTAATGTGTAGATGAAAGCTCATTTTTTTCCCAGGCCTTCTACATATGATTCATTGCTCTTTTGCAAGTGAAGCTATCATTCTTATGACCCAAAACCAACAGTGATATTTCATAAAAGTATAAAGCTCATGGCATTGACAATCTTTACTTTTTCTGTCCTTGAATACTGTTATTTTTTCTGCATTTGTGTTATGGCTACTTCAATTTTTAAATAATATAAGTTAAACTGGTATTATGAAAATAAATCTGTTTATTTTTACAACACATAACTATATTGGGTTTTTTTTAGATTTTTTTATACATTTCTTGTTGTGAAGCCAAATAAAAATTTTATGGATTTTCATAAAAAGATCCTAGCATAAACAATTCCTTACATAATAGGCAAAAGAGATTCCTTCATGCCTTTTTTCCCTCCTGGATTTTCCTAACTTTCCTAATTGTCACTATAATACTAAGTAAATTAAAACAACAAGGAAAAAAATTATCAATTTTCTTTCTGTGATAACTTTTATGAACTCACCCTGTCAAACTTTGTAATTTATAATCCTGGTCTCAATTTCGCTTATTGTTTTTCTCTATATTACTATGTTAGGGATCCACAACAATGAGGAAATATTCAACGGGAATCAAGAAAATGATTCAAATGTCCAAAATAGGACTTCAAATTGTAACTTATATCTGAATTTTAATACTGGAAATCCAATAGGTTCTACCTAACATGGGTGGTACATTTCAAAGTACCTGAAAACTCATTTTAGTTTACTGAATGCCTACAGCTTTGTCTCTGCAAATATTCAGGCATGACTCTCTTTTTTTTCAGTATCAGTTCAGCTTCTATGTTGTGCTTTTCCCAGTAAAGGAACTGAGGACTTCTGTTATATCTCCTGGGGTTTTAAGTAACAATTTTCAGAATGTAGCTGATAGAGCTGGTTCCTCAAAAAATAAATTAATTTAATTTTTTCAGTTTCAGACACTGAAGGTGAAAGCTGTTTAGACCCCCTCAGAGCTACAGATTTGACATAAAGGAGGATGTAAACAAACCCACAACTTCATCTTCCTTTCCAAGAAGCCCTAAGTCCTTTCAGCAAAGGGGAATGTTAACACAACAGAGTGTTGATAGCTCCTGAAGGGCCAGCTGCATCCACAAAAGAAGGAAGGGCTGCCTGCTTCCTTGGCTGCAGGGTATATTGGACCCCTGTACGTAAAGCTCTTCAAAATTGAAAGTACTTCCCTGACCTCAGTGACACCTGCTGGCTGGCTCTTGTCATGAACATGCAATCGTTACCCTCAGTAGCTCTGGATCCCACCTGGAGGTAGCTACATTTCTGCTTATGTTTATGTGACTCAGGTACTTCACAGAGGGTGCCTTACTCTTTAGACCTGCTGGACAATGCCTATGATCTCTCTGGACTTGATTTTTCCCTTTGACTGATAGATACCTGTTTAAAGTTCACTGCATTTATGTGGGAGTTGAAAAACAGAGATGTTGAGCTTTTCTTGGTTTTGCTTTCCTTGCTTTGGGATATAGTTTTCTTGAAAATTAATGCATCTACTATTATATTTTTAATCTTAATTACAATATTTTACACACAGACTTATTTTAAACTGAAGAGAAACTTAAAAATATATACAATAATGAAAATTCAGTTTGATTGTAATTGACACGTTTACTATTAGTAATGGAGGTACATGTTTTAAATGAAATGTTGGCTTAAGCTAGACAATACCATGTATTTTGAAATTATTATAGCTAAAGGAAAAATACACTCTCAGATCCCTGTGCCAGACCTCATTTGAATGTGTTCACCTTCTCACAAGGCTGAGTAGGTGCATGAGAAGACGCTACTGCGCGCATTGTCTTTAAAGTTATAAATTATCCAGAAATACCTAGTGTTTGTCATAGTAAGAGAGTGCAAACATGCTTTTATAAAGCTTTAGTCAATTCCTAAATAATGTTAATACACCTTTGAATTGCTTTGATAAGCTAATAATGAGACCTCTTGATGCAAGGATGAATTGGGACTAAATTATTATTTTCTGGTGGGTCATTTAATTCTGTAGGGTTCATGTGAACTAATATCTACAAGCAAGACAAATCATCTCACCTGTGGCCTGAACCAGTGACTTCAAAGCTGAATCATTGATCCAGTATTCCAATTAGCTCTCTTCTGTGTAGGCGGATAATCCTTTAACATCAGGACAAGCTTGGACTGTCTCAGCTTGATGTCCATTTTCATCACTGCCAACAGTTGCAATCAACCTACTGTTCCTGCAGCAAACAGTTCCGGAAGCTATTAGTGCTTTTAACATATTTCAACAGACAGTGTTGCTGCACATTTGCAGACAACTGCTACATACGATTAGTGTCAAACTAACCTACTAAACCAAAATATTTGGAAAAGGAAGACTTAAGGCATGAGAATTACGGTGCCATTGGAAAATACTTATTCCCTTTTAAAGGGAATACTGACTTTCCCAACATAACATTTTATTTTACTATGAACTCCAAAGTGGCTTTAGAAGGAGAAGTTACAAAGGCCACATAGCTATTCAATATTCCTGAACAAGGAGGTAAATGTAAGTAGATCTATAAAATCAAAGAATTCTAGCAGACTAAATGTTGCTCAACACACATTTTTACACTGATAAATGTCTTCACTTTTATTGTAATAAGATATTATAATGGAAAATAAACTCCAGTATATGTTATTTAAGAACATTACACTGTAATCTTGATGTTCTCTTAATCTTTTCTGGATGCACTGTGCAGCTTAAAGTTGACATTTAAAAAAAAATCCTTTTTAAAGATATTTAAAATACCTATCATGTACAGTGTAGGCCCTAAAAAGCTGACCTAAAAGAAAATTCCCTACCACATTAGCTATATTAGGCTAAATATTAACATATTACAAAGTGAAAGGAAGACACCTGTAGGCATTTTAGTTTGAGGGCATCATTTAAGTTTGTGTCCAAAAGCTGTGCTCAGAGTTTGAACTTTCATCCCTAAAATGATTTTAGAGTTTGTTATAAAATCCCAGGGTATCAGGGCTGGATCCTTAGTATTACAGCTCTAGGACTCAGGGCTAGATAGAACCATAATTAGGACGCCTTAAGCAAAGGAGAAATTGACAGTCACAGCACTCCTCATCAGAGAACAGGTTTCCACCCACCCACAGTTATTCTGAACTGCTGTCTTATTCTGCTCCTCAACCCCTTTCTCCCCACTGGAAGATTTCCTCTTTTGTTGCTTTGCACAGAGACAAGGACTGGCATGTCTTTTTCCATCCTCTGGCTCTGTCCTCTTGCTGTCCACTTATGGAAAGAGGTGAAATAAGCTCATGCACTGCTTTTCCTTCTCCGTTCACTCTGAACCAGCCTGAGCTTGCAAATAAGATCATCTTCGATTGTTTGAGGAATAGTATTACTGAGCTCAGTGACTGGTTAGTGCTAGTCTTCAGTATTTTCAGTCTCTGCAAGCCACATTAGAAAATCTGTGTGATTATATGAATGCTTATATCCTACTATCAGTCAGGATTTTTGCCTTAAATATTTGTTAGCTGAATGAGAATGTTACTTGCCTCCTGCATAATATCATTTTCATTATTTACTATGATATCAACTTACTAGGTGTCCTAAGGAATTTCACTTAAGAAAAATAAACATTAAAGTTATTAAACCGTAGGGTTTACATCATAATAATTCAGCAAAAAAGAACCACATTCAACTAACAGTGTGGTTGCGCCGCAAGGGAAAAACAATCTGTAGCAAGACATCAAATTGGTTTCAGGAAAATAGCTGAAGAGCCATGCCAAAGAATGCTGCTGCTGCATTGTGTTTGCATTTCTGTGATGGGATTTACATAACTCGACATGACATTATATTGGCTAAGACACAAATCTAGCCTTTAATCCAACAAGACGCACAGAGTTTGCTGTGTTGTGTCACCAAGATCCCCTCTGCCAGGCTTCTGTATCTTGCCCAGCCAAATACAATCTTTATGCATATTTATCCATTTAATACTTGCTGCATGTTACTCACTGCCTGCATGTCCAAAAAGTAACAGTATACAGATATAAAATGCTCTCCTTGCAGACAAGTTATTTGCCGTTGATACATAAGTGCCGAAATGGCAATTGCAATTCTGTTTACACAGTGAATGAAAATAAGTCTTTCCTTTATTGGATTATCATTGCCCCTTTAATCTTTCTGCTTTCTTTCATTCCCCTCATATTTACTGGCACTTAATGAGTTTTTAGCAAGAACACTGTTAGAATCACAATCTGTCCATTAAGCTTACCACCAAAGATGTACTTTGGCAAAACACTTAATGAAGAACGCAATTGCAAATCTGCGCTGCAGACAGAGTTCCGGTTCCGTAAACTGTGTAATAATTTTGAAAAAAAAAAATAATACTTACTTGATACTTGCTTAGACTGCTCAAGTTTTGCCGAAAACTTCACTTCACAATTACTGTTGCAGTCCTTCATTGATTCTTTGCCAAAAAACCCCTGCAGTCTCCCTGAGGAAAGGTAGATACAGAAATTGGTTGCTAAGCTTATGAGTGCTACGAATAGCAATATCAATAATGCCATTAGGCTGGCCAGTGTCAGTTTACAACCAACAGAGGAGCAAAATACAATTTTACTAGTCTAGTGTTTAATCCTAAAGCCATATTTGCATTCAAGTTTTGCCTTTTATAGACACAATTATCATGTAAAATGACAGCATTATAGAGATGACTATGACTGAGTACAAGAAATACTCATGAACTGTGCACAAAGAAGACAAGCTACCTTGACTTAAAGTGTTTAAAGGCCCAGTTCTCCCATTGGAAATTCTTTAAAAATTATCCCTCATTTTATCTGAGAATATCACCTCTCATCCCCCCACTCCATACACACATTTTTGTGAATGTGGTTTCTTGTTTTGCTCTTTATCAGACTATTCTTTATATTATAAAAATCGTCTTTCTTTTCACACTGTGACTTTACTCATAAATTTGAATGTTTTCTATTTTCAGTCTCTCAAAATTACTTGACCTTCCTCTTCAATCCATCAAATCCTATCATGACTATTTAGACCACCTTCAATCTCTGTTTCACATTTACAGTCCATGATCCTGCTGATTCTGAGACAGTTCGTTTGACTTTCCTCAGAAACCCATCTTCCATTTCATAGGGCAAACCTGGGAGTCAGAAATTCTTTCCCACTTCATACATACACACCTTTCTCTTTAAAGTGGATGCTCTTTCAGGTGCTGTCTGCAATTCTCAGAGCTTAACTGAATTGAAAACTGCAGACAATATGGTTCTTGAAACATAGTTCATTTCCTTGGGAGATCTTTCCTGCCTCAGAAATTCTCTCAAGAGAGTCTCAGTTGGCAATGCCATTTGGGCATCTAAATCAGAGTGACCCAGTGATCTTAAATCAGAGCAGAAAATACAAAACTGCATTCATGAAAATACCCACAAACCAGTATCCCAAAATCACGAGCATAATCCATTCTTAAAACTAGCTTGCTTGCATTTTTTGAAACTTTTCTGCATGGAGTTCCCTGTTTAGTCTATTTTGAGGCAATCGCAGGCTGTTGATTAAGCATAATTAGGTGAAAGTAACCTGCAAGAAATGAATCGTTTTTCTTGCATTTATGGGTTCAGTTGAACTCAGTTGTGGAAAACCCTTAAAGGCTTCCCTCTGCTATCGGGAAAAGGATGAGGCGAGTTGGAGCATTCCAGCTAACACTGCCTGGGTTTAAATCTCTCTGGTTAACAGGTTCATTCCCAGTACAGATTTGTCAGTTAGGAATTCACTTTCCCATATGCTCTGTCAGACTCCGGGTCTGCTGAGCATGGTACAGAAGTCCATTGCTCTAATGCTTTTTTCATATTTGGAACCCGCCTGACTGTTGCCTTTAGACATATCTTTTTATAGGAATAAAAATAGTGGTATATACTATTATTAGATTTCTGTATTCAAATGCTTGTCAGAAAAGGCAAATTTAAATAATGGAGTGGTTGAAAACTTAGGAACACCCAAGAATCTCTAAGAAGCAAAAATTCAACATCCAAACTGGAACTTTCTGAAGAAAAATAGGATTAAGTTGCTTCAAACGGCATGAAATGCACTACAAAGCCACAATAAAGAAAATAAACCCCCTCAATCTTATAAGCTCTTACTAACATCTGTCACCACACAGTATCCCAGTAACTATACCTTCATAGTAGTTTAGTTCATGTTCACTCTAAATCGCCATCTGTTCTGATCTATAAAACTACATTTGTAGCACAGGGGGAAAAGGTGTTTTTTAAAGTCAGAAAATTAATTTGTATATATAAGTTGTGATAAGAAAAATGCATATTTAAAGTATTGTATTAGTTTATAAACAAAATAATCCTATTAGCTGAAAAGATTCTAAAATGACTTTTGACCATTGCAGTAACTCCTTGTTCAGGAGTTTCTCAGCAGTGAGCTAAGCACAGTTCACTGGCACTTCCATAAAGCGGAAGTCTAGACCTCTCTCAGACATTCACAAATGCAGATGTGTTTGTATTTCAGTGGATCCAGTTTCCAAATGCATTGTTAGAAAGTTCATTTTTTTACAAACCCATAAAAAAAGTGACTTTCTTAAAACATAGTATTCAAAACATAACATCAGTCTGTAACCAGTTCTACCTAATACGTCTACTAACCTCTCCACTTCCCAGGAAATGACCGATGAGAACAAATAAAACCTAAGAATAGAAAAGGAAATTTAGCAGAATATTTCTTGCTCTTTGCTGCCTGCAATTATCACCTTGGTCATGTCACACTCAAAAGTGAAGTTTGTTTTCTTATAGTTGGGGTAAAGAATGATTTCAGTAGTATGAAACTCTACAATAATATAGGGACTCTGAAAGAGTTTAATGTTTTCTTCTGTTTCAGTCAATGGAAGTGTGCTACACCCTAAATGCTGCTTTGATTGGTGGGCTTGGAAAAAAAATTAAATTATTAGGGTTTATACACTTGTGCACTAAAAAGATAAGGAGGAAAAGAACTATTAACAGTTGGAATTAATTTGGAATTAGAATTACCTAAATTCTAAAGAGGTATGCTTTTAAAAATGGAAGCTTTGGTTGATGGAAACATTTTTCTGTCTGGGAAAAAAGTATTTCAGCCTTTGGACGGGATAGACTACTTCAAGAAGAAAAAAACCCCAAACATTCAGCAAGCAAAGCTTTCAACAAGGATATGGCTGAAACACACAGCATGGACAGTGTGCCACCTAAGAGTCAGTACCCACCACTTTTACTCACCCTGGTTTTTAGCTAAAATTTCTTCTGTATAAAGAGTGTTTGGGCCACACTACTTTCGTAGCAATTGAATCCAGCAGAACTGAGTAAACTCTGAGGTGTTTCTCAGCACTTTACAGTAACATTCCCTGCACTATCAAAAGCTTCATCAACTTCCAAGACTATTTTTGTTGTGTCCTTAAGTGACCCTTTACAAAACAGGGAACAACCTCTGTATGTGTGACTGTCCTGGGCACAGTCTTCTCCTACATGGATGACCGTAAGTCAGTCGGCACTTTTTTCAACAATGTCATTTAGTTGGAAAAAGATCTTTCCGAACTTTTCTGAGACTTTTGAGTTTTGCTAGAAAATTTTCATTACAGGAGCTTTCTTAGTCCTAGGTAGAATTCTGAATTAAAACTAGAAAACAATGGAGAAACAATAAATAGCTTGATTACCAGAGCATTTCCCATGTATGAGAGCCTCACATTAAATTTTCACAAGGCAAGGATAAAGTCTGAGGCTTGACATATTCTTACAGTCAACGCTATGGTATCAGTGATTTTACTGTTTGGGAATTTCCCACTTCTGCCATTTTCGCAGAAGATAGGAAAAGATTTGCCTTTCAGATATTGAGTGGAATACATATGTATATATATGTAGATCTATGCATAAGTTTATATGCATATATTTATGAATCTAATAAAAAGATCATTATGTGAAAAGTATTTCTCTCATTGATCTTTTTACAAAAAACCTCCAAAACTAAGGAGAATCATGACAGAAATTACAGAACTGATTATCAAAACTGATCTAAAATATTTGCAAGGCTTGTTTGAATCATAGAGATTAGCAAAGAACTTGGTATACGCATAAATATCTTTAACCAGAAAACACCCAACAATAACTGCAAGAAATCAAGATGTTTTGAGTCTTTTCATATGTGAGATCCAATACTGAAGTACCTTTTCTATGGTTAATAGACACAAAAAAACAAACTTGTGAGCAGCTGCTGGAGAAAATAGCTTATTGATGTTATGCTGGGAAAGAACATGAGTCTTGCAATCTGTGCAGCAACAAAATGCAATAAGAACTGTACATTTGATTTTAGATGAAATATTCGTTTAAAATGTTTACAATTGTAGTACAGCCTTTATTCAATATTTCTTTCATTACTGTAACTTGGCTGAAACAACTTTTGAGCAGTGGGTAAGCTTCCAAACTAAAATAAATGATAGAGTAAGAGAGACAATTTATAATGCGTAATAGATGGAAGAACAGGTGCATCAGAATAAGGGATTGAAATTGCTAAATATCTTTCATCCGTATTGGCTTAGTAAAAAGAGAAGATACTATGAAAGTTATAGTAGTTGTTCAGCATCTGGAAGTATCTCTAAAAATTATCACACAAACAATAATGTGTCCAAAGTAGGCAGGGATGCTGGAGAACTTTATTACAAAAACTGATATTAGTATCTCCTCAAACAGTTTCTTTCTGCTCAAACCCCATGGTATTTCAGTATGCATGCCTCTCTGCTCATGCCTTCCTCGCTCACATCCCTCACCTCACCAGCTTAATGAGTTTTGGTTACCCACCAGTGCTGTTGTTTCTCTCCGCATTGCCTGCTTAAGTTCTTGTCAATATTGTGGGAAAAGTTTATCCTACATCTCTAGGTTCTATGTGTTTATACATATAGCAGACCTTTTATTTCTCTTGACATCTCATGTTAAATAAACTTGAAGGCATTATAAAACCTGAAAAGCTTAGGTATCCTAAGTCATAGTTACAAATTTTAAACCCCATACTTTCATTGTCACAGTCTCTGGTTTCCCTCCTACGTGCTATCTGCGAGTCTAATCACGGAGCTGTGTAATGTTACTATTGGGATACCCCTGCAGCAACTGACACATTTACTAATTAGAATAGTGGGGCAAATTTACTTGACTCATTCTTTAATCAAGAGAAATACTCCTGATAATGTGACTTTTGTAGCAGGAAAGACTGGCAAGGGACTTGAAGATTTGGCCTGAAATCAATACAAGAACAAACAAATAATATCAACAGGGAAAATTTCTCTTCCTTCCACTGGTGAGAATCAAATCTGGCTTACAATGCACAACCTTCCACCCAACCCCTATCCAAGAACTATACCCTGGATAGCTATTTAACTACACACAAATGTGCATTGTACCATAAAATTTTTTGAATATGGTTTATTTTAAAGTATATTTCCATTCATTTTATTCACGATTAACGTGACTTTAAAGCTGTGAGATTTAGCCTATTTTAAAGTTTCCTCATCTTCTATCACATAGACTTAATTTTTGGAAAAGACTTAAATATTTTGACATTTTAAAAGTATGGCAATTTTAGTTATGTACTGAGTATGTAAGGTCAACACTTAAGTACTAATGCCCGACAAAAATAAAAGTCACATACTTCTTAGATGGTTTAAGCATAAGTAAAGGATGAAGTAAAAGTTCTCTGAATTAAGTAATGGCTTGAACTTATTTTCTAGGTTAGGCAGATTTCTGTAGAGAGCCCTCTGATACACTTCTTCGTATTTAACACTGAGCCTCAGTGTTAAATTTGAAGAAAAAAATGTTAGTATATTCACTCTTAACTGACTGCAAAATTTAGTTACCTTTTAAAAAAAATCTTGATTTTAAGAAATTCTCTAATTCCATATATTTTTACTCTATGAAAATATATCCTAAAACTAAATTACCAAAATTCCTCTTGTAAAAGAACGTATAATTATAAGTCATTGAAGAGGGAGGTACAAAAGAATAAGTTTTGTATAGTATATACATTTATTTACATGTAAGCTTTAAGTTTGTATGTTATGCAAGAATCATTAGGCATTATGGCATTACTCACCATTATGAATTCCCAAATTAGAAAGCCTGCAAACAAGTTACAACACAATAAATTAGAATAAGAACTTGCAAACTTCACCTGTGTTAGTGAATTAAATGGTGTCCAACAACACTCCCAGCCACTGGAATGTAACCATCCAAATTTATAAACTTTAAGAGCTTTTCTAGTGCTCTTACGGGCATTGCCAATTAGTGGTCTCCCAAACGATTAGCAGATATGATATGTTAGCCAAGATGTTCCAGGGACCATGCTTAATAGGCAGTTTGAATGCAGCCACTCTGCTTTGGTGGCTAACACACTTCACGTAGCTCCCATAAATGAGAGATTGTCCATGTCAGGTGGCCTCAGCTCCCAGGAGCTCTTCAAGACTTGCCTAATTTACTAGTATAAACATGCCTGGATACTAAGATAAAGAAAAAAGGAATCAGTTTTTAAATAAATCTGTACATTCTAAATAGCAAATGATTTCAATGGATGAAAACCTGGACGCCTCAAAGTGGTACATTACGAAATAGGGTATTTAAACCATTATTATCCTGTATGGCACATACAGTGTTCAAATGTAGTTCTTGCTATTTCAGTGGAATCTAGCCTGGGAAATTGAGTCCTTCATTCCTAATCTCTCTTTCATGTTAATTATAAAGGAAGCATTTATCACTTTTCATGTAAAGAAATCCTACAAATCAAAGAACAATGTTAATATTTTGATTTTAAATATGATTCAGTTCATTAGTATAGCTAAATGAGAGAATAGATGCTCACAATTTATGTTTTAGATTATTTTCCATTTAATTCCAATACAACACTGCTCTGTGATCACTACTTTAGTGGATTTTAATTAGAGTTGGACAAATTACTACTTACAAAAACAGTCCGATGAATTTGGTCCAACTTTCTGCCCAAGACCAGATGTGAACAGATTTTGAATTTTATTAATATTTGCTTATATCATGTAGGCAAACAAATTTCAGCCAGTGAGTTCTTGATGAATTGCTCCATTTCCTATTCACTCTTTATTATTGCCGTGTGTGCTGCGAGATTGAATATCTAAATTAAAATATTTCTGAAGCAGAGCAAGAAGCTGAGCAATTATTTTTTGTTTTTAGAGAAAGATTAAAAAATAATTAACATTGATCATTCATTCACATACTGATACTCTTTTCCCAATGTAAAATGGATTACTGGTAATTGTTACATTCCACAGAAACATTTGCACAAAAGAATTTGAAGTATTATTATATGCATTATACAGTGCATGAATATTGGCCATTTGAGCAACTATCATAAATACTTCTTAGCTATTCTTGTGGAATATGATTATGAGATTTATATTTTTAAGTATTTTTCGTTTTTATCTTCTAATTTAAAAATATATATAAATAAAACAATAACAATATTTAT
>VXAK01009034.1:6184-21271 GCA_013399435.1 Arenaria interpres
TTTAAAATTTACAATTGTACACAAGACAAAAATGGCCAACCCAAAACTGATTAATTTCACATGGTGGGTCATCTGGACCCGAAGTCATCACCCAGATGGGAAACAACTCTTGCCCCTGCATCTGGTTATTCAGAGATACACACCCACTGACAAGCATCTTAAAGCAACTAGGAAAAAAATAAAATCATACTTTAGTGAGACAGTACAAAATGAATGAAATTAGAGGAAATAAACACAACGATCACTAACAACATATCACTTTAACACAAAAGGAAAAGGGCAGTGAGTTCAGATTCTGCCGAGGGAATGCGGAATGTTTTTTTTTTGCTTTGAGGACTTACTACAAGTCTGTAAGAGCAGCTCGTCTACTCTCAGCGAAGTAAGTGAAGTATGAGCACTGACTGAACTCTGCAGACCAACTTCAGATTCATTTGCAAACGAATGCACCTGTGCTACCTACTAAGAGGAATATATATTTCACATCTGTATTTTTAATTAGCATAACCAACTGCCTGAAAAAACATTTTTTTTAAAAAAAGATGACTTGCACTGTTTAACAAGCTGCGCTATAGGATGGCATTCATCATGGACCATAATTTATCATGGAAGAAGCACATGGAAAGAGTATTTTCCTGCTACTGATTCACGTTTTCCAAAGGAGAGGCTGTAATTTGTAACTCTCAGGACTAACTCCAGGGCACGCAATCACAATCTCTGGTTCAATTTTTCTTCTGTGTTTGCTTAAAGTGACGTGTAATCAATACAGCACTATTTAATACTTGCAATAGAAGAATGTAAGTGTTATGCCACGCTTCCTAGTATTTTCAAATACTCTAAGAATCAGCAGGAAAGTATGATAAAGCAGAAAGAGAAAAAACAAACAAAACTTGCAAGCCTTCCTGGATTTGCAGCCATTGATTTTATCCAAAACTGCACAACAATATATCCTCTATCGGGACAATACATTTGTTTATTCCTCCTACCTAACCTTCTTTCATTGTGTGTATGTAAATGACAGATGAGTAATAATACTGAACACCTCATAGGAATAAAACTTTGTATTTCAAAAATTTTCTTTTTTTGGCATTAATTACATTTTCAGTTTAAATTTGGCCACTTTTTAGCATTGTTTTCTTAATCTAGACTTCTCACATAAGATCATAGGATTAACTTTATCAATTAGAGTTAGGTTCAGCCTGAAAATTGCTAGTTCGGTTTCAGCTTTAAATCCCTAATTCAGAAAATGGTGTGCAAAATGAAAAATGAAGCTACACTATGTTATATCAAGGGAATGCTCCTACGCTCCTCTACGCTCTGATCAATTTAGTTAGAAAGACTTCCAATGTATTTGTGAGATATTAGGAAATGATTTAATGAAACGAAAAGCTCTGATAACAAATTAGGAACACACCTACAAAGAAGATGGTAATAAACAGATTTCTTCAGTCTGTTTCAAATCTGTGGTGTCTTTGGTGCAGATAGCTGCATGACAGCAAGACACATGACAAAAGGTATTATTTTTCTTGATACTTACAAGTACCTTCTTAAGACAAAAATATTACGAAAAAATGTTGAGGAAGGTTAGCTGTTGACCTCCCCCACACAGAAGCCATTTTAATGGTCTGATGTCTAAACCTGATTAGCAACATTTAAACAAAATGTACTCCGCCCCCAGAACACTCAAAGGTCACTATCATAGCTATTTATTTGTAATTGGTTAAAGGTGTTCTTTAGTGTTTAGAAAAATAACTGAGCTGTAAAAGGACTTCCTCCTTGCATGAACAGGGGATATTTTTGGTATATCATCTGTGCACATGATAAAATATCTTTGATTAAATTTTCTAACATATCCTTTTCCTTAATAATATTGTAAATAATTAACTTCAATAAATGTACTCCCACTTTTCCTAAAACCATATAGTGATCTAAATAAAACAGATGAGATCTTCTGTCTCTTAGTGTGTCTTACATTTATTCTTACACTTTAAATAGGTCAGGAAAGAGGTTTATTAAATAAACTAAAATTTTATTTTGACAGTTAGTACGTGTTTGAGACTGTCAGAATACATTCATTAAAATTTAAATTACTAGTCTATTTGAAAAAAAATACAGTAGAGATATAAAAGACTTCACACCGTTAAAAAAATCCCACTCGAAGACCAGGACACCACTAATTCCTGACAATTTAATTTATAGGACTTTATGCAGTCTTCTAATAGGAGATTTACCTACAGATAGATTAAAGGTAGAGACAGGAAAAGGCGAAGGGGTAAGAATAACAGGGAAGATACAGACAGACAACATTAACATGAACTTATTTTCTGTTACATCTCTAATTTGAAATTACTATTTGGGTTTATAGTTTGTATACCTTTTGCTCTCCCTGTATAATTACTTTATTTCATATATTTTATTATAGCCAGCTAAAGAATACATTTGCCTGGGAATCCTAATTTCCCCTTCCAATCCTAATTTCTTCTGTGCTAAACTTAATTATGAGGATTAATAGTTCCTTGATTACATTTCTGCCATGTTTGAAAAAACAGGAAAAGCCCTTAGTATTTCACTAATCAAAACAGCATTTAATAGATTATCTAATTAAAGATATGATTGCAAATATTTTTAATTATAAGATACTTATTTTCAAAGACAAAAAGCATTTCAGTACAACTAGATCACTTGTGCACTCTGTATATTAAAACACCAATGGATCAATGCTACAAAATATGTTAAAAATTAAAAAGCCTTTGGTTTTATTAGTAGAATAACTGCAGTTACATTTTCATTATTTAGCATTTCAACTTTTGTCTGACTGATTACAGAAAGAATTTAAAGTATTTTACTGGCATTTTTATTGTTTGCATTTCATTGTTGCATTATACTATTAAATAAAATGATACTCCTAAATAAAATTAACTGCTTGAAAATATCCCTTTGGGACAAATATATCAGAAAACTCATTTATCCAATTTCCATCTTTTTCCAATTTCCTTAAAAGGAAGTTTTTATCTTTTTGAGAAGAAGCGAAGCCCTGAGCACAATGAATGATGTTCCTTATTACGTGCTCACTGTAAGTATCAGGCACACTAAGTAAAATAGTTAAAATACATGAATCAGTAAGTTCAAGACAGTCATGTGGAAATGGATCTGTTTACAAGAACAACAAAAAATAGCTAGTGAAATGAAAGTGAAAAGGAGAAACACTGCAACAATAATAAACACAGCACTTAACAAATATCACAACTTCAAAATGCTTCTAAAGGGAAAAAATCAGGTGTTAGGCATCATACTGGGCATCAGACAGGCTGCTGAACACCAACTGTTAAATTATGTTCCCTTCCATCCTCCCCAAAGCAAATAAAGGGAAATTTCTCTCTACCATATCCACACAGTACTGATGTACCAGGATATTGGCATATCACTGTACACCATTCAAACAGTTAATTAACAGGAAACCCCGGCAGCATTAATTAAATTAATAAAGTCACTGTCCACTTAGTTTATGATCATACATCCACTACCTTGCACAAAGACCACATGGTATCTGTTAAATATATAAAAGCTCATCCATTACATAGGTCTGCCCCAGAGAAACAAAGTAATTACTAAATAATTATAATGAAAAGTTTTTCTATCCAATACTAACCCACAAAAATCACAAAAAATTGTACCTGATGGACTACAGTGGAAAAATGAAGAAAATGTCTTTAATTCCATGTAAATACTTTGTTTGAACATATGGAAAAATGAAAACACGAACTGTTTAGTGTTTGAAATAAAAAACAATCAAAGGTAATCCTTTAAAATTAGGGTTCAGATTAGTCTCTGCAAAGGATGCTGTTTAACGGAAACATCTGGTAGTGTTACGTTGAGAGACAAGCCTTTTTCAACTTTGGAAATGAGATTAGTAGATCAGTTATTTGTAAGTGTCCAAGTAATTTCTAATTATTTTATCTGGGTCACAGATAATCCGCTTTTACAGGGCTCCCACAATGACATCAGAGGATCACTGCTGAACTGATTATCCTGTTACCTTCCACCATCCATGGGAAGACGGGATTTTCCTTTTGTACAGAGGCAGGGAAAGAAGTGGCTGATTGCTTCAGACAGGTGGCAGCCAACAAAAGAAAGAAGACAGATCTTGGGAGGAAGAAAACCTCACATGTGCAAAAGGTACCAGCATTAAAAAAGGTCAGCAAACTGAGTACTTCTTAGTAGCGTCTGGTGCAATTTAAGACCTCACTAGATATGAACAAATATCAAAATAATCAGACAAGTCATTGTTTAAAAAACAATGCCATGTTAATTACTTGTTCTACAGTAATGCCTTTTAGACCAAACAGAACCAATGTAAGAATCTTACTGTATGAATAGAAACTGGTTTTTAACATCATTCAACTGCTGAAGTGACATGAAAGACATACAAAAGTACTTTCTTAAAGCAAAAATGGAACATGAGCAAGAGAAATGCAAATGCCAGGGCTAGTCTTGTACACTCAAGCATCCTCACAGTTCCACCTTTTTAAAAGAGCGTGAATCGCAGCTCTTTACCTCCTACAATCAAAAATCAGAAGAAATCTGTAGTTGACAGAGGAGACTCTTTTTCTAGATAAATTTATGCCTTTTCCTATGAATAAATGAACAAATAGGCTACTTATGCATTTTTTAGGAAAACAAACGTCTGTTACATATAAAAATACCAAATGAGAGAGGACTTCTTAAAAAACACATGACAAGAAAGTATGTCTTGAGAAAGCAAGCAAGTTTCTGGATACCATTTGATTTAGCTTCCAATTAAATTTTATTATTTGATATAAGGACAACTACAGGAAAAAAAGTAACTGGAAATAAAATTGAGTAACACAAATATGTCCTCCTCAAAGTTTCTTCTAGGTTAAGTGCAAAAAATACTTTTCTAGATAAACTTTGCATTTGTCATTGCAATACCACGTCACTAATAGGCATAGGGAGTAGCAGCACAAAACAGTGGATGTTTCGGACTTTTTTTTGAGGATAATTTTAAAACTTTCTGAAATGGAACTATCTATCTCAAGAAAAATGATAATTTACCTGTAAATGGTATTTTTAGTATTTATGACAAATCACCAAATAAAAAACCACCTCTCTACCTTCACAGCGTTTGAAAGTGTCTACACTAGAGCTAGCTTGCTATCCTGTAGCAGTTCAGGCCAAAGAGGAATAATTGCTTCCGGGAGTAGAAGCAGCAGTAGTCTGAAAAAAAAAATATATATAAGGTGTTATTCTCAGCAGGAGAACATTTAGTTTTTCTAGGGTGTAACTGACAAAAATATTTTTTGTTGCTTTTTCTTTTAACTTACTGTTTTAAGCTAAGCTTGCTTTTACTTCTCCAGCTCAGTCATTAAAAGACATCATGCTGCCTGGGAATGTAAGAATACAGGCTCATTTCCAGTTAAAGAATATAGAATTCAAATCTGCACTACAAGCAATGACAGGGAAAAGAGGGCTGGAAAAGCACCAAGTATGGAAGATAAGAAGGCCTTCAATATAAATACATGATCATTTTGGAAATTACATCAGATAGTGCTTTCTTCATGGGTGAAACTGATTTCTTACACCCAGTTCTCTAGAAACATGAAAATTGTAAGAGGACTTATTGTTATGCTGTGATTTTAAGACGAGTACCTTCTCAGGATCCTAAGGTTCCCAAATTAGGATCTTTAATTACAGAAACTTCTGAATTAGAGAGAACTTAGATACCTCAATTTCCAACATTTCTGAATAAACATTCCAGTACATGCTGGAAGAAATGTTAAAATTCAGGATGACGACGAGAGTAAAGGCAGAGCTTGGGGAAAGCAACTGGAGGAGGAGGATGACAAGAGCCATGTGCCCCTTCTGCTGGAAGTGTGTTTCACATATGCTAGTTTCTAGGGAGAAAGCACTAATCTCATATGCAGAGGCCACCTCAGCTGCTCCCCTCTTCATTGGAACAATTCATGTCAAAAGTTCCTCTAAGGACAGTTTTTGCTAACCAGCTGTTCTCTCATTGTAGAAAGTCACCTCCCTCGCTCTTTGGCTTCCTGGACCTCCAGACGAGATATGAATAGCCTTGTGCTAATGATACCCTAACAGTGATACCACAGAAGGAGGGGCAGTAAACAGACTTAGAGAAATTACTGCATATTAGGTAACTTGGTCTATTAATCACTTTCTCAAGCAGTACAGCCTTAAGAACATTCTCTGTGCAAGAGACAGATTTGAGTACTCAAATTACAAAGGTTTTATTTTTGCCAGCGAGCACAATTTTTCCAAGCATCTTAGTATCTGTTGAACACGCACGAAACGTGGTGAACAGCAGATTACAAGCCTTTTTTTCTTAAAGACCACCTATATAACCAATCTACTGTTACAAGCAATGAGAGTGACGCAACGACAGGCACAGAAGATCAGTCAGATGCATACCACCACTGAATTCTGGAAAGTGCCAGCACACGTGGCGGAATATGTCACCTGCACTTCATAATGCACTGCTTTGCTTTCCTTTCCTGTTTTAGCTACCACCCTGTTCCACACTGCCGTATATCAGATACATCATTTCCACTACATATTCAGTTGGGTAACATCGTTTGACTTCTGAAAAAATTTATCAAAGAGGAGAAAATGACAGTATTTCTCCTTAGAGTCCTATTAAAAGACTTCTGCTCGTTCTTATAGCTTGTCAGCTATCACTTAGCTCAACTCTAGTAAAGAGCACTGTGCTTATAAAAATGCTGTACATACAGGTCAACTTTACATATCTTGCTGCAGTGGCAAAGGATAAACTTCTGTAAATGTGAAGAATCAGCACGAGTGCTCTGACCAAGGGTATGCATCACGCTTCACAGCGCATGCTACATTCCAATCATTTACATCTCAGCAGAGCCATCGGACTGTGGAAGTCAACCATAAACAATGAAGTTTGAAGGTGCCATTTCAGCGCCTAGTTTCTTATTATTGATAATGCTAAATGAGGACAAGCAACTCTGCGGTTTCTTTATCCCACGTTGCTTCTGTGAGACTGACAGTAAGCAGAGCAAATTCCACGTACGTAGAAGATACTGAAAGACTGAAAACCGGGGATTATTTAATATGCATGTCCAATATTCCTGGAGGAAAGTTAGCCTTAGTTTTATATTACTTAGACAAAACAGAAACTATTGGCTTGGTTTCTGGAAAATTATGTAATGATGGTCTAGGAAGTTTACCTTATAGAGAATCAGGAAGTTTTGCTACAAGAGGGTCAAAGTTTGATAAATCTTGAGTTTATTTTTCTTTCAAAAAGTACAATTTTGTCAGGATTTGAAATACAGGTAAATAATAGCATTAAACCCCAACAAACCTGAACTTGCTGAAATCATTTAGCAACAGTATGTATCAGTCAAAGTTTAGATGACACAGCTGCAATGCTCATTGGCTCCATTATATAAAATCAAATTTTATCCAGCAGCTGTGGAACTAGTCATGGCTTGATGTTAAACTGCAAACACAGGCACGGAGCATGAACCAGGAGAATGTTTGTTATCTGTTTTCCTGTACAAGCACAAGCAAGAGCTGCTCTGCTTCACCTTTTTCAAAGGACCCATGCTCTTGTACACTTCTCTTGCACACATCTCTGGGCAGCCTCAGCAGTCACTGAAATTAATGTTCTCAAGAATAGCTACGGAGCAATTAATATAAAACGAAGGCTTTAAGTGTGCGTACCTATGCCTTCAAGTATTTTTCTTTTAAATTAACCTTGGGTCTGTACTATCACACTTCAGTTATTGTGTTCTGCTGTTAAATAAATTTTGATCCTTAACTTATACTAAGTTAAGCTTAATTGCATCATTAATTCATTATTTTACATAAAACTCATTTCAGATACAATCTGCTTAGTTTATACAGGAAGGTGAAATGCTGAAGAGCAACTGCAGCACGGTACGCAGTGGGAACATCGTCGTCTCTTAGTGATCACAGTTTATTCCTTCTACAGGACATGGACATCTCCCACGCTGTGCGCTCAGCACCGTGGGTAGGTGTAACGCTTAAGTTTCTTTGGTTCCCTATTCTGTGCATCGCAGGTGTGACTTTGGGGAGCCTACACAGAAACTACCCACTCACCTGCTGCCCTCTCCTCTGCCTTTTCCATTGGCTAGCCAAAGGCTGTTAGTAAGGGCTTATGGAGGAAGCAAATCCCCACACTGCAAATGCTGAAAATCGGAAACCTTTTG
Organism: Arenaria interpres; assembly: GCA_013399435.1. Lineage (NCBI taxonomy): Eukaryota > Metazoa > Chordata > Aves > Charadriiformes > Scolopacidae > Arenaria > Arenaria interpres. Next base: position 14,416 of record VXAK01009034.1, read on the forward strand.
CACAGAAAGATTTTCTGACACAACTTGCAGACTAAGCACAACCTCACTGAACAGATTTGGCTTTGTTGGTTTGAAGTCAGACCAGCTGTTCCCAAGCAGATTTCCTCAAAATGACTGCATTGTTTATTCTTGCCAATTCTATACTCATGTAAAAAAAAAAAACAAAAAGGAATGAAAAGGAAGAAGACAATTGTACTGCTGGTATGGGAATGCTTTGAGCTGGGGATGGACTAGATGACCCACATTCTTCAATGAGTCAATGCAGCAGCAACCACGTGATGTGAATGAATTAGAGTTTGGAGATCCCAATGACGGATTTCTATTTCCCCAGTAATCCCAACCCAACAACCCCAAACGTGAAAACTTGTCCATATGAGGCAAGCACAATAGCCCCTCTGCTACAGAGAGGGTGCAGTGAGAGACCCTAACACAGTAGATCTGTACTTTCCAGCATCTGCCTCTCATAGGCCATCCATACCGGCAATTCCTGTGGTGTGTTTGTTTCACAAAGTTTGGCTAAGAGGACAAAAGAGAGTATCCAGGCATACTGCAGCTCAGCCATCCACAGAATTATGATCTGAGCACATAAAAGGAGGTTGGCCTTGAAAATGTTATTAGCCCACATCTGTTACAGGGTAGTGGCCAGCTCAGTAAGCGCAATGGGATGTACTTCACACTGTATTATACAACTGACAAAGAATAAAGGGGCTTTACAGCACTTTTTAAGAGTTTGCAGTGGTGGTAGCAGCCTGACAGTGTTAAGATTCAGCACAGTGAAAGAACACACTGGGAATTCATACCTGTTGCAGAGGCAGCACAGTTGGTATCCTGTGACAGAACAGAGATGGTCCAAGTTTCATGTGTATCTGACAGAATCAGGTTCAGTCTGAGAGTTTTAATTTCACGTATACTAAAAGTATCTGAATGGATGCTGACTGCCACTGCCAAAATATAGTCCAGCTTCTGGCAGCACAGAGAACAAAATGGTAGACTTAGATTTTTTATCCTTGTCTTCTTCCGTATCATTTCTGTGTTTTAGCATAGTACCAATCACATGGCTTTTTGTTTCTTCTCCATTTAACAGACATCCATATTTAAGCATCTGAACTCTCAGGCTCCCTGAGTTTCTGTCTCTCCCACTACTGTGAGTGAGGGTGAGCAGAATTCAGATGTCTGCACCACTTCATCTAGACACCCAGCAAGGCACAGTATCAGATTAGAAAAAAATCCAAACTCTAGAGGACACAGACACACAGGCTGGGTGCCAGTATTTAAACAGGGAGGTGAGAACCTGTCAGCAAGACCCTGGAACAGAAATCAGGCACACAGTAAAGGAACACAAAGATAAATCTGTAGACCTTGGGGTTGACAGGTAGTGCAGAAAGCAGTCTGGTAGAGCAGCTGGAAGATGGCAAAAATAATACACAGCATAGCTACAGTCACACAGAGAGCAGAAGGCAGTTAACTTATGTAAAGGTAGTACAACAAAAGCAATAAGCAACATTATAGGAAAAACTATACAGTAATTTTTGTCCTTTATTCCATACAAAGGAATTAATAATACATAATACAGTTAGGAGGTTTTCAATTATGCACCTACAAAGGTTAATACTGTGTAAACCCTCATAATCCCCAAACGAAATCTCAGGCAGATCTCAATCAGTTGTAGTCACAAATATGTTGTTATCTTGTACGCTATTGTCTTTAAAAAAAAGTTTTGCAGGCCAGGCCATAGACCCTTTCAGACATGTACAGATCCAACTAATGTACTACCTCTGTTTAACACTGCAGTACTTCAAACACTTGGATTCTCAACATAACTTTAAAGAATTCACTGCCAGCGATTAACTTCTAATGTCCAGAACGGGATGTTACAGCAACAAAAGCTTGTTTCTTATAGGTATCTATTAAATTACCAAATTAATTTAACTGGAAAAATTTTCCACTCATTTTTTTTCCTGTACCTTTAAATACAGAATATGCATTTGGACTGTAAATTGTACATGATGCCATTCCACAGGTTAGTGAGTAATTGAAGAGATATGAACGTAAGCATATTTATTAAAATACTTAACAAAAAGTCTGTGTTCTCCGAATGTATGATTTATCAGTGGGCCTCACTGTCACAAAGTATAATTGAGACTAGGTCATGTGAAAGTTTAAAATAAAAACAAAAATCAGAAACCACAAATACGTACCTTGTACACTGCACAATTCCAGGAAAATGTATGGTTTTATTTTACTAATACAAATCAGGAAATTGCCTTGATAGGTGAATTATTAGACACTTGTTTGTTAGAAGACTTAAGACTTCCTTGGAGACAAGAGTCTTGAAAGAGTGCATACCAAATAGGTGCCTCACACTGCAAGGGTTTCTCTAGTCTTCTCTTAAATGCAATGTGCTTTTCTGCTTTAATTAACTTCATTGAAAATAAAACTAATATATACTTCTAAAATTAGATACTTACAGTGAAAATACCCATTAGCTGAGTGTAAAAGAGTCCACTTATTCCACCTAATATTATTAGACCCATGAAGGCAGATATTCTTAGGAGAGCAAGTTCATGTCTAAATACAAAAACATCCTAGAACAAGACAGAAAGAAGAGAGAAACTTTAGCACTTACAAATTAATTTAAGTCTTTGAACCGAGTGGAAACACTAGGTAAGAGCCGTTCTGAAGACTTACAGCTAAAGGCAAATACTGGATTTTTAAGCTACATTCCAAATCATTGATACATTTACGTGCTAAAATTATAAAGCACTATCATTTATTCATGCATGTACACAGCTGTGGTTTTTTTCCAGACTGCTAAAAAAACCTCATTCAGATATTTAAGGTTTGGGAATAGAGTTAAGCTCAAATGGGTTACTCCTAATTCTTCTATCTCAAACTGTGCCAAATTGCTACACACAAGACGCTAAACATAAGAAACTCATTCTGCTAAACAGTCTGATGTGTAAGAGTCCTGCATCTCAGCTCCTAGCCACAGCCAATTTCATTTTAACATCACCTCTTTTGTAATAAGAATAACAACATTCCTAGCTTGACTTTCGAAGAAAGTACCTACAAAATCCAAATCTCTGTAGTGGATTGATCTCACTGTAATGCTGTCTATTATCCAACATAAATTTATCTTCATCTTTTAAATGTGGACCTTTCCTGGATTATTTGCATATGGGTGCACAACCAAGTTGCCTCAGGGCACAGGAGGGTATGAATTCACTGTATCAGCTGCTCTGGAAAGCCTGCTCTCTCCCAGCAGAAAATATGAAAAGTGTAAAAGAGTTTTATAGATCTTTTTCAAAGGATAAGACACCTTATATTTATCACAGGAAAACATTTGTACATGGCAGTTACTGTAGATGTACTGCGAGTTCACACCCCATCTTACCCTCTGATAATGAGTTAACACACCCATTCTCTTATTTATAAGTTACGATTATGTTCTCAAGGCTGTCTTTTGAATGTACACATCTGTTTTTCCACTTAGAAAAGCCAGATCACAGCAGGAAACTATTAAAACCTTTCAAGTAAACTTTAAATTACAACCAGAACATAAAAGTGAACTGAATGAAAAAAAACCAAAACAAAACAAACCACTGCTTTTGATCTTTCCTTCTTTACATTCAACCAGTAGGACTTAAGGAAGTCGAATTCTTAGATTCAGGACTACTGGGTTTTAATTAAACAGAGAATAGTTAAAGCAAATTATATTTAGCAAAGAAGATTTTAGATTTAAATTATTTCCATAAAGGTTCAAAATATAAACTCAGGAGAAAAGTTTATACTGGCTACTAAACATGTGAAGAAAGTCAGTATTTAATGAACACACAGAAATCACCAGTTAACCAAATAAAACAAAAACCAAACCTTATCAGTCTTTTCTGAACTGGTAAGCCAGCTCTTGTTAGTATTAGCCTTTCTTGCTGCTGTAGAAAATACATGCTTCATTTTCTTTTTTTTTTTTTTAAACACTTCTTACTCGGTTAATGAGTTAATTCAAAGTTAAATCAACTCAAAATAAAAGCATTCATACTAATCTTTATTCCTCTTTCCACCAGCCCTCCAAGCTTTAACGAAAAGCAAGGTAAGACGCAAGTTCTACTAGCTGTAAAATAGTTTCTCTTCATATGTTCATAGGTATGTTGTTTTATTATATCAGAAATGTTTTATCAACTTGATAGAAAGCAGTGAAATGTAACAGAAGAGTGCCAACAGTGAAGTCACATTCTGGATCTAGCATCACACTCCTCCATCAGAAAAAACTTTAACACACGTCTTAGCAACACCCCNNAGCTCTTAGCATCCCCCCTCCCCCCCCTCTAATTAGAAGAGTTCCTTCTCTTGAGCACCATCTTCAGCAGGAAAGAGAGACATCAGTCAACACACGCCAACAGAAAATCCTAGCATAAAGAAGGCAGGTTGCATTTTGCATTTGGCCCTTCTAACCAGTGTTAAAACTAGAGGTACAGAAAAGGAAAAACCTTTCATACTGAAGTGAAGACAGAGGAATACTACTCTGTTTTCCTTTCCTTCCTTCCTTCCTGCCTTCCTTTCTTCCTGTCTTCCTTTCTCCCTCCCTAAAAGACGAAAGCATCTACTGCAAAAGACTGGGGGTTGCTGAATTACTAATGATAAGAGGTGAAATTATCAATGTTTTTTTCTAGCTATTACACAGCCCTAGGGGAATCAAACGCTCTGAGGCAATGATGACCTGGAAATCAATACTGTGCCCTCACCTAGCACCCTGTCCAGAAAGAACAGCATTTTTCTGTAGAAAACTAAACTATATGCAGGCAGAGAGTCTTCTTGTAATCTGACCTTAATAACAGAGCTACTTTCACAATTCTGCATTGAAATAAAATCATGTAACTCGATGAAAACAGAAAAAGAGAGAGGATTTTTAAAAATCCATTTAAATCACAATAATAATAATAATAATTAGTTATTATTATTTAGGATGTTTCTGCTTTACATAAAACCTCAATACAATTTGTTTTTATTTTTCTTTCTCAGAGCTGATAAAGATTATTTTTCCCAGCCAAGAAAACCAATCAAAATTATAATAAATGAACCCCCAAGACTAGTCAATAATAAATCAATCCCTCTTTCAATGCATTTTGAACAGATTCTCTTCTTCAAACACCATTTAGGACTCACCAATCTCAGTGCAGTGTGAGTACTGAGAGAGCCTGCCCCTCACAACCTCCAGAATCACACTATCTGTGCTAGGAGAAAGACTCAGGCAGCCTGAGACACAAAGCACAAGGACACCTAAGATAACATCACCAATGGATGAACCTCTCTCATGGCACAAGATGGTTTTGTCCCTTAGCAGCTTTTTCCCATGTTGTGGGCCAGGCTGACACACACGGCCTTAGCAAGCATGTTATAAGAATGTGAGAGCTGCCCGTCAGGTAGCCCCTTTCTCCTCTCATTTTTGTCAACATCACAGCCAAAATTTCAGTTCATATGGGTTGCAATGCTTTCTACTTAACATTTCCTATATAGCTCAGACATGCCCTGCCCTCAGGCTGTAGCCTGTTCTAAAGGTTTTTAAGTTCCCTTTAACTACTATTCCTATCCATCCAGTCAAAAGGCAATGATTCCTGGCAACTTATAAAAGTGGGTAGAGATGTGTAATACAGAAACTTGTCACAAAATAAGAAACAAAGTGTAGGCCCATAGGACTGTGTTGAGGAATGGACTACAAACCATGAGATCAGGCATCTAAATAGGCAGTACCAACACATCCCACAAGAAGCCAGTATCCATGACAGACTCACATGAGACTTCCTCAAGCTCATAGCAGAGCACATGCCATGTCTTCATCTGTGAGCATCACCTGTTATGGACGAATGCTACCATTGACTAGGAAAACAGCTATTATAGCTTTATGCTTTCATAAAGGAGTGGTTAAAAACAATGATGGGTCCAGCTCAAGATCATATTCAATTATATGACCACATTAACGGGTCCCTGCCATTTGCAGTATTGGGTTATTATTTTCAAGGGTTTACAGTATTCCTTCAAAAACAGCATGCTCTGTACACAGGAAAGAGCTTTCAGCAGGACCAGCACATGACTGTTGTATCTGTTACAGAAGAGACAAAGTGAAAAACAACCTTCAAAAATTTTCATTTACGATGTAAGATTCATTTTTTCAATCTTGATTCGTTGTTGAAATATGAAATACACAGAAATTAATATACTAACAATATATATTAAGATACTTCATCTTTCTCTTGGGTAAGGAATTCCTCACGTAACACATGCTAACCTGCTTGTCTGTTCTCAGTTGCAAATGACCAGGATGCCCGTCCCAGTCTGGTGATGAAGTCAGTCTATCAACTTGGCTATCATAAAACCAGCGCAAAATACAGAACAAAGCCAGGCTGTCGGATTCAAAAAAACAAAACAAAAAATACAGACTGCAGGTTTTGCAGAAAGAAAGAGGAAAGAGAGGTACAAGGCAGAAAATTCACTCATGTTAAAAAAAAAATAAATTAATTCATAGAACACAAGCTGCATTCTAATAAGCCTTTTGTAGAGATACTTATTATTAAAAACAACTGATGTTTATGTAAAGCACTTTTTGATTCAAAACCATTTCAGGTCTACTAAATGAGTAATACAGGAGGATAGGAGGATTAGGTCGATTTTGCAGAACACTGAGAAGGAAAATTTTGATGTATTTTCATTTTCCTAAAAACTTTCACATCCTGTAGGTCATTTCGTGACCCTAAGAGAAAAGGTTTCCTTTAGATTCTCTTTACAATATAAATGGACTTTGGATGATCCGTATTTCCAGATTTTAATTAATATTAGTTAATATATAATATCAAAATAAATA